>JAJLXS010000060.1:13446-82571 GCA_030571355.1 Maudiozyma serrabonitensis | reverse complement strand
AAGGGTAACTTATAGTGACACTTAGTCCAAAAATATTGTAAAGAGATAATTTGCAATATCGGATTTAAACCAGCATTTGTAAAAGACCAGCAACAAAACATAAAAAGTAAAAAGACCAGCCATCTATTCAGGTGAAGTGTTCAAAAGAATTATGGCATATATAAAGGCCATCATTGTAAAATAATAAAATAATTTTAGTTATTAAATTTGTATATTATATAATTTAAAATAAACGATCAATTATCATATCAAAAAATGTCCGAATTACATTTAACTAACAAACAAGAAATTAAAGAATCAACTGAGAGTAAAAACTCTAACTCAGATTCTCTACATTTTTACTTTTTATGTTTTGTTGCTGGTCTTTTACAAATGCTGGTTAAAATCCGATATTGCAAATTATCTCTTTACAATATTTTTGGACTAAGTGTCACTATAAGTTACCCTTAGTTTCTGACAAACATATGGTCGTCTTACTTCTTTATTATTCAAATTAAAATTAATATACAAAATAGTGAGGGAGAAAACACTTCAATACACAAAATATTGTTCCCTTTATATACATTTGGATTTGTTCATTTCGTGATTATAAATCTCCAATACTAGCATTGTAGAAATTACACATGGTTTCCAAATGCGTCTTATTATTATCTTTTCTTATTCTGGATTGTTAAATATTGAACATTATCAAATCTGACAATCTTAATTATTCTTTTATTTTATATTATTGACGTCATTCTTCTATCATGTAAATTCCGACAACGTTATGTAACAAAAACGTAAGATGTGTTTGTTGGAAATTATATAATTGTGTGGGACGCAGTGATCATCGTACAATGCGATCTTGCTGTGGAAAGTTTTGTATATCAAGGAACCCATTTTCCAAATTATATAGAATTATATATAATACCTTTCCCATTGATACTTCCAACTTAGAGTTAACACGTCAATTTGAGATATATAAACTACGTTAAGAAATTTTGCATTAAACAATATATAATATCGTGTATACCTTATATTAAATATATAACTTCAACTCAGTTTACATAAATATTTTATGTGTAGCTATTTGTGAAAATTCTGGTAGAGTATTTTCTAGCCTATTTGATTTGTCCTCAGCTTGTTTGTTTTTAATTGTAAACTCAAACATATTCTAACTATTGACGTGGGTCAGAAATCCCAAACTTAAGATAACATTAAGATGAAGATTGGTAGTTTATTCTACAAGACATAATATATACATTATGTCAATTAAATTACAGCCTTACAATATTTTTGGGTTTAGTGTCAGAACCGGGTACTTTTAGTTGCTGACAAAATATTCAATAAATTTACGCAACCCCTATTGTTCAGTTTCCCCTTCCAATCCTACAATCAAAGATATACTCAAGTTCGAATGAAACAATTCTCTTACCAATTAAGTTTTAGAATAATATATTTCTCATCTCTTTGATTTTATTGGACTTTCTGTGCCTAAAAGGAAAAACTTAATATGGGAAAACAAATTTTTATATAGCAGAGGGACTTTTTTAATAATATGGAATGGCATAAAGAGCCAAAGGTGATGCTGCCAATAAAATATTACATATCATAACTGTCTAAAAAACCAGGAACTTCACCTTGTCATATTCTTCCTTTGTTGTACATTTGTAAAAGTTTCGTTTATTCCACGGTGTGACTGTTAAGATTCAGTTAGGCATAAACCTTTACTATATTTGATGATTGTCACTATTATAAATAAACTTCATCAGTGTCTTGAAGTCAATAAGTCTAATACTAATAATTTATTCGGTTGTAGCATTCAATTCAATCGAACTAATATAACATATCTTCGTGACCTTGCTTACAATATAATGGTAGCAGTTACTACAATAGGATACAATATTGTTTGTGGTTCCTTAACTAATTAAACTACCTAAAAATGCTTTTCACACACTATTTGTTTGAAAACACTGCGTCTTAGAGTACACTGCCGTTTTTCTAAATACAATCTCATTTCAATGTCGAGAAACATATGAAACGCAATTTTAACCTCTATTGTAAAATATAAAAAAATATAAATGCAATTTACAAAGAAACTATAGGTAAAAAATACACTTTTTTTTCCTTTTTCTTGGGATCTAACACTATTAAACACAATAATATACACCAAATATGCAAAAATGCGAAGAGCAAAAATTGAACTCGGCATTACTTCTTTAAAATTGTAACAACATCCTCATCTTCTAGAATGTGAGACAGACCCACATATTGTGGCTGATGCTTGACACTACTACCGTAAACAAGTGCATTTCTAAACTCGTCAACAAGCGATTTGTGAATTTGGTTACAGAAATCCTTAACACTACAACGATCTGATCTTAAGACAACTGGATCTGTGAAATCAGGTATTCTACCCTTAGGTTTGGTGTAGACACGGACCAAGTTCAATCTATCCCACATAACTTGTAGTAACTCGTCAAGATTCCACTCTCTCTCGGACGATATCGGAACAGCATTTGGGATCCTGTATAATAATTCTAGTTCTTCCAGAGATAAAGAGTCGATCTTATTCAGCACGTAAATGGCAGGCATGTATCTTCTAGAAGGTGCTTCTAAAACGTCAATTAAGTCATCAACTGTAGCATCACATCTGATAGCGATTTCAGCACTATTAATTCTATATTCACTCATAACAGCCCTAATTTCGTCGTGATCCAAATGTGTTAGTGGAACTGTATTGGTAATTGAAATACCACCTCTCTCTTTCTTTTTAATAATAATATCCGGTGGTGTTTTATTTAATCTTATACCAACACCTTCTAATTCCTTCTCAATAATTTGTTTATGATTAAGTGGTTTGTTAACATCCAATACGATAAAAAGTAAGTTACATGTTCTTGCAACAGCAATAACTTGCTTACCACGACCTCTACCATCTTTAGCACCGTCAATAATACCCGGTAAATCTAACATTTGAATCTTGGCACCCTTGTAACGAATAACACCAGGAACTGTGACTAAAGTTGTAAACTCGTATGCTGCAACTTCTGATTCAGTACCTGTTAGTTTTGACAAAAGTGTAGACTTACCCACAGATGGAAACCCAACAAAACCCACACTTGCAACACCTGTTCTTGCAACATCAAAACCTACACCAGCACCACCACCACTACCTGAAGAAGCACTTGTCAGAAGTTCTCTTCTTAACTTGGCAAGCTTGGCTTTCAGTTGACCCAAATGGAAGGAGGTAGCCTTATTCTTTTGGGTACGGGCCATTTCCTCCTCAATGGTCTTAATCTTTTCAACTGTAGTAGACATATTTCCTGATTTGCTTGGTTGATTTTATTTAGATAATATTAGCAGTTTTGTAACAACCTAATATGGGCTTTTTGTCACCTTTCTTTTCATATCTACCCATGGTCAGTAACTAGAATTTCATCATTTTGTTCAAACTTCTGCACAATTCACAACGAAGGTCATCGACAACTTGTCTATATTTTTTTTTTTCGCTTCAATATTTTCAGCGACAGTATGCAAGGCGAGTTACATAACGTTTAAAGTGATTTTCAGAGGGTATTGTATATGTTACAACTCTAATCACAGGAATAGCTTCATAGGAGATATATGCCCTAAGATATGTTATATTCTTTTTAATTTTTTATAAATACACATTTCGTAATGTTACTTATTCTATATTCTAATGTACATGCTTATATAATTAGTTGTTGACAGCTCAATTATGGTATTACACACAGCAAGCCTATTTCCCTTTCTAGGATTCCCGTTGTGATGATGTTATCGATGACCATTCAACTTAACTAGTATTATATTTGTATCCTCAATGTCGAAAATTTAATTTAACAACAATTAGATTAGGCTCTTGCTGGAACCTTGGCTAAAACATCAAAGGAACCAGTACCACCACCATTCAGCTTACCCAAAACAATTCTTGCAGATGGAGATTGTAGTTCTTCACGTTCGTTATCCAAGACTGCCTTGGTTAAAAATTGACAGGTAGTTTCGTATGACATCTTCATCAAGGAAGAGGTGGAAGTTTCCATACCTTGTCTATTAAAGGCCAGGTAGGAACCTTGTCTTGTCATCATGTCAGCAATTAAATCCAAATGACGGAAGGAGACAGAAATAGCATAACGGGAGAAAACATTATTGATTTCGTAAACAATTGTATTTCTGGCAGCCTCTACACCATATGTCTTTAAGACAGAAGCAATATCATTTGATCTAATACCATCTACATTAATGAAGTCTTCTTGTTCCCACATTGCTGTAAAGTTAACACCCTCGGTAACCAAAACACGCTTACCATTTTCTGGTTCTGGATGAACACAACGGTCGATATGGGCAACTTGTCTGATAACACTCTTTCTGCAGATATTTTCTACAATGTTAACCATCAGTAACTTTTCGGTGTCTGCGGCTAGTTCTAATCTGAACTCACACCACTTACCTTCAGCATCATCAAAGTTGTACTTAGTAATAAATCTGTGGTTAGAAACAATAGCAGATTGTCTATCACGCTGAGTCTTACTCATATTCTTATTGGCTTCATCAATAGCTCTGGATAATACACCTTCAATATCTTCATTATCCCCGTCATCGGAATCGGAATCACTACTGCTAGAGTCCATATCAGAGTCCAAGTCTTCCTCATCAGAAGACTTTTCAGCTTGTCTCATAGTTTCAATTTCATCTTCATCTGGGTCATCATAAGAAACAGCTTGCTTCGTCTTCTTATGAGCTTCTTGTTCATCATTATCTTCTTCGAGTTTCTTGGATGATTCAGAATATTCTTGAACCTTTGGTACAGCAACACCAACATCAGGTAGAGCAGTCTTCTTTTGTTTTCTGATTTCCTTAATAATAGCGGTTTCTAGTGCATGTAAGAAAGTTTCGGAAACAACGTCTTGTAGTTCTTCCTTTGAGATATCGTATTCTTCACTATATTCAGCGAAGTCAAAGAATTTCATGTTTATAGCATAGGCACGAGCGTTTGTGTTGTTAGCAGTTGCACCACTAGTTTCAGTAACGGTGACTTTGTCAATAACTTCTGATAGGACAACCTTGGAGATAGATTTACAGAAAGTATCAGCATTTTCGTCTGAAACATCCTTCAGGATTGGTAGAGTCATTTGTGGGGTTTTTATAGCAGAAGAAGCAGTCATAATAATTTCTCTCATACGTGGAATACCTAATGTAACATTGGCAGCACCATGACCAGCAAAATGAAAAGTGTTTAATGTCATTTGGGTGGATGGTTCACCGACAGATTGAGAAGCAATAATACCAACGGCTTCACCTGGGTTAATTAGAGAACGCATATATTTCAATTGCATTAAAGCCCTGAATTTCTTCTCGCTGATGTTATCTTTCGATTTGAATAATTTAGAGTTATCATCTAAGAAACTTTCTAATTTATCTTGGAAGTTTTCAGATACAGAACCGAGGTATTTGGCAGGATTGTATTTTGCCAATACTGGATCATATTTAGTAGATTGCTCGTAATGTGGCTCTTTCTCATGTTTTCTTCTGTTCTTTAGAGTCTTCTTGGAGTACTTCAAAGCAGTTTCGACAT
Organism: Maudiozyma serrabonitensis; assembly: GCA_030571355.1. Taxonomy (NCBI): domain Eukaryota; kingdom Fungi; phylum Ascomycota; class Saccharomycetes; order Saccharomycetales; family Saccharomycetaceae; genus Maudiozyma; species Maudiozyma serrabonitensis. The sequence goes on along the minus strand of JAJLXS010000060.1, from coordinate 76,996 downwards.
CTAGATGTTCAACTAATGCAGCTGGATCATATTTCTTTAAGAAAGCGTCATAGTTGTCAACACAGAAATTGAACTTTGTCATGTGAGATTCTTTTGTGACATCAACAGCATCACCACCATATAAGAATTGAATCAAAGTACCATCGGCATCTCTAACACTATTATCATAAGAAACGTGAACACCTTCCAATTGTTTGGTTAAACAACGTTGTAAGTAACCGGATCTAGATGTTTTAACAGCAGTATCAATCAAACCTTCACGACCAGCCATACAATGGAAATAGTATTCTTGTGGTCTGATACCAGAGTAGAAACGACCCTTAACATAACCACCAGCTCTGGCATCGGTTTCATAAGGTTTGAAAGACGGTAATGTCTTACCACTGACCATAACAGGAACTCTTCTACCTTCTAAAGCTTGTTGACCTAACAAACACATAATTTGAGAAACGTTGACGTTAGAACCTTTAGCACCAGATAGAGCCATAGATTGCATGGAATTTTCTGGGAACTTCTTCATAGTACCACCTGGAACACATTTGGCAACAACCTTGGAAGCGATCGCATTAACCTTGGAAGATGTAACAGCGTCCAGAATACCAGATTTATTGTCATCACGAAGAATTTCTTCCAAACGTTTCAACAGTTCTGGATCATTAGCAGCAGTATCCGCTGGTAAGTTGGTCACTTCAGCAGCAGCTTCACGACCAGTGTCAACCGATGTTTTCAAAATATCAGATCTCCATTTGTTACCTTCATCGGTTAAACGTAAATCATCCATACCACAAGTGAACGCAGTGGCTGTAATATAATTAGTAAATAGTCTACCTAAAACAGAAAGTGTCTTAGCAGCAACAGATGGACCATAAACTTCATGTAAAGAATGGACAATACCATACTTAGTGGAACCATATTGAGATTTATCTAGAATACCACATAAAAGTGCACCATCCTTAAATAAAACAGTGTTTTCTTCGGAATGTTTACTCCAGTATTCGTTCTTAATCTTATTGGAAGACGTCAAATTGATACCTGGCATATCAGCTGGAGTAACGTTTAATAGAACAGTAGTAATGATCTGTTTACCAGTCCAAAGTGGAACTGGCTTCATTATAGCTGGAGGAACAGAGATAATCTTTGGTCTTGTGGAATGACCATCTTCGGGACGAATACAACCATATACATATTGTTGATATTCTTCTCTTGTGAAAAAGCTGTCCTTATTGGTTAGCCAAACACCGGCGGAAATATGATCTTGAATCAAACCTCTAACTGGAGAACCAGAAGTAGGTGTCAAATATTGAGAATCGGTGTTAGCTAAGTTAAAGGCTTCTGCTCTCGCATTTTCATTTTGTGGGAAATGCATATTCATTTCATCACCATCAAAATCAGCGTTATAAGCACCAGTATTAGCATAATGCATACGAAGAGTCTTTTCACCAGGTAGAACTCTAACCTTGTGGCCCATCATAGAAGCTTTATGTAAAGTTGGTTGACGGTTCATGATAACAATATCCCTGTTTTTAATATGACGGTAAACCTTCTTATTAATAGTGTGAGTGGCAGCATTTTGGGAGGATGGTGTCATCAATTGGTTTGCTAAAGCTTTTCTTTGTTCTGAAGACATACCAATCAAAGAAACCAAAGAACCATCTTCATTTTGAATTTGTAATGCACCTGGCCATTTATCTGGACCATTGATAACAGCTTGACGTAATTCGGCAATGTTGTATGAAGTGACCGGTTCTGGGTATGTTAATTTAGTAGCAAAAACTGGTGGGACACCAATTTCATCAGTTTCGATATTTGGATCTGGGGAAATAACAGAACGAGCAGCATAGTTAACACGCTTACCCATCATATGTTTTCTGAATAGACCTTCCTTCTTCTCCAGGGCTTGTTTAACACCTGGTACTGGAAGTTTACCACCATTATTACCTTGAACCTTAGTAGAATCAATAAATCCGTTAACGTCATTTTGAATGGTAACAAAAGCATTCATTAATCTGCTGAAAATGATTCTTCTATCTTCTAAAGAAACCTTATCCTTTTCTAATTTTGACATTTCATCATTCAAGTCTCTAATTAATAAAGATGTTGTTAAGATCTTGGACAAAAGTTGATTTTGACTGTTTTCGTGAATTTCTTCACCTAATTTAGATGGTAAACGGAATCTAGTTGGTGGAACAACTACAACATCCATAAAAAATAAGTTAGCAGAAACATATTTCTTAGACAAATTTGGTTTGGCATGAAAAATATATTGAAGAACTTGTTGTTCTTTTCTGAATACGGAATTTAAAATGTTTCTAATTTCAGTAGATAAGATATAAGTAGAGCCAGTCTTTGGTCTTGAGTCTGGATTTCTTCCAATATCGAAATCCGGTTCATCATTAGAAGTATCATCACCATTCAACTTCTTTGCTTGCTGTTGTTTCTTAATCATATCTTGACGAATGAAACCTTTAACTCTGTTATTGGTCAATTGTTTATCAGTTAAAGCAGTTTCGAAAATCTTGGTAAAACCATCCTTTCTAAATTTTGGTGAGAACATACCACAATTGTCACACTTTGGTCTAGATAGCAATCTCTTGTGGAAATCGTGAATCAATTTCTTTCTTTCATCACTAACAGTAGCAGTGAAAGTACCTCTCTCAGTGGTCTTACCACATGAGACAGCTTTAGCAATGCAAATGTTAACAAATTCAGTACGTTTGTTTTTCAACTCTCTTACCAGTTTAGCTGGGTCAATCTTAGAAGAAAATTTCTTCTTTGGTTCATTGTCATCATCTTCCAAAGTGTTATCTTCTTCGGCTTCATCAACATCTTCGATGAAATCTTGTAAATCACCAATAGTAATTTCATCTAATTGATAAGATTCATCAATAAGACCGTATTGTAATAATTTCAATTTCATAGCATACTTATGAATCTCTACAGATTTTAAACGGAAATGATGACAGTAAAGACATGAACTTCTCAAATAAATGTACAATTGGTTAAAGAAAAGTGGACTGTAACATGGAACAGGTAATTCAATATGACCTAAATGACCAGGGCAAAATTTTTCATCTAAACCACAAGTAGTACATAAATTTCTTAAAAATGCACCCAGAGATAAATCATATAGACCACCAGATATTGGATGACCTAAATTGTCTAAGACGGTTGGATTTGTGATCTGTTTGGCAGAAAGTGATCTAATATCCTTAGCGGATAAGACACTGAAATCAACAGAAGTAATTTCCGAACCAACAGGTTTACTAATATCCATGATTGATAATTTGCTGCAATGTCTTGATATATCAGTTTCTTAGTGCTTCTAAAAATTTCAAATAGTAATAACCAAATGATATTTTTTTTTCGTAAATCTGTAATTGTACTTTGCGATAAAGGGAAGGGAATAATATTTTTTATCTTTGCAAAATAAAATTTATGAGATCAGCAAATTCAAAAAGAGAACCACGAACGTTCGATGAGATCCTTTCTTATTTGTTTCAATGAAGATATAAAGGCACTATGAAAACTTATCAAATTGTCTTGGAGATCTTGGCCTTTGAATAAGGATGTATTCGAAAAATACACAGAATATTAAAATAGTTGTTGTTGTAAGTTGAATAAAAATCCCATCTCATCACTTTCTCCTCATTAGATAATATTATCAAAATCGCAGCGCTAATTTTGCTCATCGCACAAATTTTTTTTTTTTTCAGAAAAAAATTTTTTTCAGATCGTGTTATACGACCATGAATATTCGGGTAATAGTCATCGCCAATAATTTGTTTACATAAAGAAAACGAGATTTGAAGGTTTTGTTTACATATTTATAGAAGTGAGTTTTGATTGACAGATTTTGATTCGAAGAAAAGGAAAAGAGGATAAAGAAACAGATATAGGAGATAATTAAAGGTTGGAGAAAGATGCCTGCTCCTAATTTACAATCCACAGCGATATTAACGGAGCATCTCGAGTATCCTCCGATATCATTGCTAGATGATATAATTAATAATGTCAATGATATCATGTATAAATGTACTGCAGCAATGGAGAAATACTTATTAAGGAAAAGTAATATTGAAGGTATAGATTATTCTGAAGAGATACGAGTAGGTATTGCTAAATTGGAGACTCTGTTAGAACATACTGTTGACAAAAACTTTGATAAACTTGAATTATATGTATTAAGAAATGTGTTGATGATTCCACAAGAACTATTAGAATCTAATGTTTTTTTATTAAAACATCAGAATGGATTAGATATTGATTGGTTGTCGCATGATAAAGATTTTGTCAATGATCCGGAGTTATTTAAAGAGAAAATGATAGAATTTGAAACGAAATTATTAAGAAATCAATTATTACGAGATCGAATTAAACAAGTGAAACGATTACAGATTGAAGTTAAAAAATTTAAATTATTTATTGAAAAATCATTAGATGAATTAATTAATAAGAACAATGAGAGTATTGATAATAGTGTTCCATTTAAAGATATGTTTCAGTCATTACGACCAATTGATGATTCAATGGGATTTTTAATATCACAATTAAAACAACTATATACAGAAAGTGAGGATAACTGTTCTACTCAATTGGTTCAATCAGTACTCGACAATAATACTGGTATGAATTCAAATTCAATTGGTGATAAAAAATATAAAACTTTATTATCACGAGCACAATATATTGAAACTGTCGCAAATAATGTTCTGGAGTCACGTTCAAATATTACCAAAACTAATGACCGTCAAATTTTGACAAATAATAATATTAATAACATTCAAATTGAAGACCCAGATTTAAGTTTATTTAACGAATTGTAACCATTAAAAATTAATAATAATAATATATAATGAATATATATATATATAACGAATATATTATGAAAGGAATCATAAAAAATCGTTATTTTAAGTTTGTTTTCACTTATAGATATTTTGTAAAATTTGAATCTCTTAACCAACCTACTTTTTCAAAAGCAGCAAATAATCTTGAAGCTTTATTTACGTCAATTCTACAAGCTTTTTGAGCATCGGTCCTTCTAAATGGCATACCTTTCTTTAATCTGTAAACTTTTTCTAAAAATAATCTCCTCTTCGAATCTAAATATAAATCACATGGTAATCTTAATATTTGAGCAAGTACTAACTCAGCTGGATGTAAGTGATCTTTTAATGGATCTCTTGATAAATCCATTGGTGAACCTTTCCATTCAATTTTTAAAGCTTTTAAATTATCCTTTGGTATAGATGATAAAGGTGGAGAATAGTCTTTTAATTTACTCCATGACATATTTGGAACATATTGTGGTACATCTGTTACAGCAATTGATGAGGCTAAATGTTGTGCATGATTAATTGCGCTTGCAATTGGTCTTTGAATATTAGCATGACTATAACCTGTAGAAGAACGTATTCTTTTAGTTGATCTATTTTTATTTGTATGATGATGATGATGTTGTTGTAATGCCATTACTCTTAAAGGAATAATACCTTCAGTACCACTAGGAGATAACATTTTATTTTTTCTTGTCTTTAACATATATTGAGGTGATATTGTTTCAAATTTATTTGATTCTAAAATATTATTCCTATAATTATTAGTAGAAAATTTATATTCTTGTAAAAATTTTCTTGTTGAATGAATATATTGTTTTGTTGTTGTATTATTTTCCCAAACAGGTTTAACTAATAAATCATTCTTAACTTTATTTGAATTTTTTCTACTTGAATTTGATTTATAAAACAATGAATTTAAATTTAGTGAAAGCTTTCTTTCATCCCTTTCACTATCTAAATTATTTAATTTTGGTGACAAAGGTGGTGATGGAAAGGTCATTCCTGTACTTGTTAAATTACTTGTATCTGAATCACTACCATAATTTTTTTTTGAAATTGGAACAAAACCTGGGAAATCAATTTCATTCACACTTGGTGAACTTCTTGCGCCAATTTGATTTTTATAAAAATTTTGATTAGTCATATCTTTTTTTTTTTGTTAATTTGTTATATTTATTTATTTATTTTATTGATATTGATAACTATTAAAAAATCAATTGAAATTCAAGAAAAAATATTGTATTGAAATAAATAATAAAATAGAATGAAACTCAATTGAATTTATTTATCCTCTTTATAAATGAAATATCTATGCTCTTAAAAAATAATCAAAGAACTCAATTGATAGTTTTCGTATTACTAATAATTACATTTTACACATTTTTCAATAACGGACTTTTAACCTTCGCCTCCCCCCTCATCCTTTCTATCCCATTGTCCAATGAATAAACAATGTGACTGTTCTCTCTCTCTTTAAATTGTTTTAAAAATACATTCAGGGTCCTTTCTGATGAGGGAAAAAAAAAGAAACTGAGAGCGACGAACAACGGAAAAATTACAATTTTCTGTGTGTGTGTGTCGATCACCGCACACAGAAACCCCTGCACATACACCCAGGACTCCTCATTGTTTACCCCTTAAAAAAAATCGGGAATGTTTTCGGAAATAGTTATTTTCTGCAGGCGTTTCTGGGGGAATAGAATGGAAATGCTTCCAAAAATATTGCGCAGCCTCTTCCAATGCTCCGAAAACCTCAGACAGTGCCGCAGCGATTAATACTTTTGGGCTGTTGGCCGTTCGAGCCGAGAAAGAGAAAAGAAACAACGCCACAGAAACCTGCGCACCACTGGGCAAATTTATTGCCACTTAGCGTCTCAAATTTATTTAGGGTTGAGAAAGTAGGGTTTCACAAATGTCGCTGCGTACGAAATTTGGGTCATCTTTCAATAAAATACCTATTGATATATTGACAGAGTGAAGTGAAAAAACCCCAGCAAACACATATTGTGTGTGTGTGTCAAAGATAATTCTTATGAATTTTTAAGGTTATCAAGACGTTACTGAGATTATTTTTTTTTTATTTAATGGCATATTTCTTTGTTTTCTAGATATGATAGTTAATTTTAAATTAATGAGAGCAACATACAAACCACAATTGAAAATTTTTTCTATTTCGCTCTTCCCATAGTAAAGAGAAAATATATGGCGCGAAACAAAGCTTAACAAAGCCATCTGCTTAGTACAACTGAGTACTATATTATAGAAAACGTATAAGCACTAGTAGTCATTTAGCAAATTGGAATTGTCAAACAGAACAGTTTTATTGGAAACAATAACAAGATGGTTAGATTAAAAAGTAGATACGTTTTATTTGAAGTCTTATATCCATCAAATAAATTAACTTCAAATGAATCCTTAGAGAATCCAATATTAATTGGTCATAAATCATCACCTGAAATTGTCTCAGGAAAATTAATATTACAAGAGATACGACGTTCTTTACAATTAAATTTAGGAGATTATGGTTATGGGAAAGTTAACTCTTTATTACAATTGAAATATTTTTCTAATAATACATCTACTGGAATATTAAGATGTCATCGAGAAGATGTTGATTTATTATTAGTATCATTATTTTATATTAATAAACTAAATAATATTGATAATAATATTAATTTTATAATTAATCCAGTTAAAATTAGTGGAACAATTAAAAAACTTGAACAATATGCAATGATTAGAAGTAGTAGATTATTAGAATCATTAAAGAAAAATAATAATATTAATAATGATAAATTTAAAATTTTTCTTTCAAATGATTTTCAAAATGTTAATGAAGATAATGATAATATTGAATAATTGGATGTATATATATGTAGGTATGTATGTATGTATCAATTTATTTTTGTAAACCAGGTTTATTAGTTTTATTTTTTTCATCTTTATTAGCAATTGATTTAGTAAATTCAATGGGTCCACGATTCATATTACCAGTTTCCTTGTTGACTTTATTCATAATATCACCTTCCCCAGACTCTGTTTCTATTTGATCATCTAATTTATTATAATCTGTTCTATAAATTGATTCAATATCTTGTTGAGCAAATAATGGATTATCATAAAGTTGTTCCCCATGACGTCTCGCACTGGATTGTGCACCTTTCATATATAAGCGTGAATCATAATTTAATTCAGGAACAGCAGTAGCCTTAGCTGTACCAAGAATAACCTTTTCACTAATATCTCTGCCTTCTTGTTTAGCGATAGTACGCAACTTTTGAATAAGTATACCATTTGATTTATTATCGTTACTCTTATTATTATTACCATGAATTGGTTTAGTAGGTTTTTCGATTCGTAATGGTTCATTATTACGACTACCATTATAACGTCTTCTATTGGCTAATTCTTTTAATTTTGCCTCCTTTTCAGCAACTTCGTTCTCATAAGCAATACGTTTAGCTTCATTCTTCTCTTGTAAATGTTGTTTAGCTTTTCGATCTGCATCTTCTAATTCTTCAGATAATTCACTAAATCCAGAATTTATATCTTTAATTTCACTTCCTTCACCATTACCTGTAACTCTATCAACAGTATACCCGTTAGGATTTTTCCATTGAGATACAAATGTTGGAATCTTCCATTTAGAACGTTCTTCTGCACTGATAGTTTTACCTGGATTTGTAGTCGATGAAAGATCATGTAAAATTGTAGTTGGACCTTTAGCTTGGTTAACATTAGGTGTATATATCTTACCTGTTCTCTTGAAACGAGAGGGTTGCAAGGGATCTTGGACTGGAGCAACAACTTTTACTGAACGGTTACCAATTTTCACTATAGTAGCATCCGTTTTCTTCCCAATTATATTCCCACTCGATTTAGAATCGTCCTGTTGTAATCGATTGAGAAATGCAAGGGTTTTCTCTTTTGTTTGTTTAATTGCATCTTCAGTAGGTAATGGAATTTCCATATCAAAATTACGTTGCCTTAAGGGTATAAAATCTTCAAATTTCACATTGGACGCTATTTGACGATGAATAATATCTATCTCATTAGGTTCATCGTCTTTTATATTATTCTCTTCATCTTTTAATAATGCATTTACTTTAGATTCCTCCTTATGTCTATTTCTTTGATTCTGTGAGCTTCTACTCCCTGAATGGATAGGTGCTGGAAGTAATGAACTGAAGGACATTCTTTGAAGTTGGAAGTAGTTTAAATTTGATAAAAACCAAGAATCACTCTCAAATAGTTAATGTATGTATCGTTTGCTTACCTGGATTTTTAAATCCCAACTGATATCTATTTATACGTAATATGTAAGATTTTTATCTTTCTTTCTTTTTTTGTTTTGAGATATTTTTAGTGATGGGGTTTTACTTCTTTATATAAATATATATTTCTTTATTTTGATTCCTTACTCGGAAAAATCGCAGAACGATTTATATATTGTAACAATAATACAAAATCAAGAGAGAGAAAACATAAAGAAAAAAAATATATATATATTAGTATATTTTGAATATTTATGTATTGAAGATTGGGTTAAAAAGAATTTAAAAGCATTTCCATTTATATCTTGTTCTATTTATCATGATCTGAGTGAATTACGAATTTTTGAAGCAAATTTACGACTGATAGTCTCCTTAAATGGGTTATTCAATTCACCATCCGCATTGAAAAACATCGTAGATCTTCTATTAGAACTTTGGTTCTCAGATGTTGTATTATCGAAGTTCTCGGTAGTATTTTCCTGATAGTTTTCTCTTAGACTTGTTCTAAAGGCAACACCTTCCTGAGTAAGTCTATTTCTTAGTAATCTAATCTGTGGAGGCGCAGGAGGATAGTGTAATTGGGCAGGCTTTTTATACCAACCTTTCCTTTTTGGTTTGGGATCCTCATCTGCAGACATTGGGGGAACTCCTACAAATCTTACTTTCTTTATTAATTCTTCATCTTCTAGTTCATCAGTTGTGTCATTTTCAGCGTCTCCAATATCAGAAAATTGTAATGCTTCAGGTTTATCTCTTACAGCCGAATTCGTATCATTTTCAATATGAACCTCAGGTGTAACTTCTTGCGACAAGTTAGATCTCTTTTTGGTTAAAGGAGATGTCATAGGAACTCCCAGATTTGATTTTGAAGGTGTGTTTAGGAGTTTTTCTGGGTTTACCCCACTCAGTATATGCTTTGAAGCACTTCCACTTCTGCTACGGTTTTGTCTTAAAAGAGTTGGAGATTTAACGCCCTTTGTTATCTGGGTATTCCCATCTCTCTTCATAGATGTCTTTGCGGCATCTTGGATTATCAACCTATTAAGTGCACCTGATGCTTCTAGCGAATTGGAACGTATGCTATTCAGAGGTTGTCGATCTGGACTGCTCATAGTATTTACTCTACCTTTACCCTTAGAAAATGATGATTGTAATGAGGTTGATCTAGGTCTTCCTCGAACTGAAGTCTTTCTTGTTGGTTTACTATTAGTGGAACCTTCCAGCCGTGATGGAGATCGATATCCATCTTTGTCAACGAAATATTGAGAATTTCTTGCAGTTGCGATAACAGATGACCTTCTAGATATTTGAGGTGAATTGATTCCCTGTGAACCAGTTGAAATTTCATTGGTGTGACGAGGACTACTTGTCTTACTCAAAGGAGACATAGCTAAAGTATATGTTCTTGATCCCTTATCCATGGAGGCTCTCCGACTCAATGATATTGGCGATTTTGTTCCATTAATACTCAATTGAGACCCTGTATTCGAACTTGACGAACTTTTGGATTTGTACACCTTCTTTTTTAAATCAATTGGCGTTATATCGTCATTGCTTATATTTAAAGAGCTTAGTAATGGTGTCACGGTAGCAGATGGTGTTTTTGAGGAAGTTGAACTAGATGACATTGATGAAGTTGCCTCCTTACTGTTCTTAGCTCTTTGTATTGTCTTTATTCTCTCTACATAAGCTAGTTGGTCGACTGATCTTTTTTCACTCAACATCTTTTCAATTTGATCAACTTCCATTCCATCAAAACTATGCTTTAGATGCGAATTATCAGTAATTATTTTCCAATGTTCTTGTAACTTAATAATTGCTGATAACTGTGTCCGTATAAAGTGTATCGAACTGTTAATACTCTCGCTGTATAATACTGTTATTGTATCTCTTGAATTCGTCCTTTCATATTTTATGCCTTTATTTGATAGTTCTTCCAGAATTGACACCAAATTGTCAAACTTCTGGTTCTCCTTGCTAGTATACAATGTGTCAAGGTTATCTAATAATTCCTCAAATTCAAATAAGTTTTCTGTCAGTAACTTTGTTGTCGGGTCGATAAAGTAAGATCTATTCGCTAAGTATATTTCTCTCGACATAGATCTGATGATACACGATATTGAATAACTTCTAAGTATGAGTGCATATGTTCTATGCAAACAGAATCTGAAATGTGGCAATGTTTCAGTTGCCTCATTTTGGTTGTGGTCGGCTTCATTCTTCGATATTAGATTGTTATACTTCTGTAATTTATTGTAGAATGATCGCAAAGGAGGGAATACTTTCTTATTCAGATGTGTATTGAATTTAGTCAGTACCTGATATTGTAACTTCAAGAAAGATTTTTGAGATGTATCCCTTTCTCTGTCGTTTATCAGTACTGCTAAATCTAGACATAATGCTAACTCGTTGGGTTTTATTATATCCTCGACAGACTTAAAATCAAATGTACCACTGTTAAATTGTTTTTCCTTAAATTCGGACAGTTCGTAAGGCCTGTTTATTGTGCTATTTCTTTCAAGAAGTAACTGTCTTAGTTTCTTATTGTATATATTGATTGAATTATTTGATATTCTTTTCAAACAATCAAGTAATGCCCATTGTTTTTCACTACTATATACGCTTTCACGTAAGCTTGCGTAATCTTCGGCCCCTATTACTTCAGATAAGGAATAACGAAGATCAGTTAATTGGGTTGATAATTGTGGATTAATATCATTAACTTTGCAAAGCTTATGCTCACATAATAATCTGTATCTCTTACGTATTATTGGTGATACGTTAAAAGTAGGTCCATCACATATTATTAAGATATAATTTACCAGTGGAATTATTTTATTTCTTTCGTCGTTCTTAAGATTTTTCTCTAAAATACCAAGCAATCGTTGTAACTCTTGTAACTTAAATAATGCTGCTTTATATTGAATTATCTTAACATCATAGGTGTCTAGTGACATAGGAACCTTTTGACTACCTGTAGTAGCTAGAACGGCAGCTTTGGTGTGCATTTCGTTGGGGATCTCGATGATAGATTGGGATTAAGATTGAGAACTGAAAAATAGGGAAAACTAGTGGTTTTAGAGTCACTTATTTCTTTCAATAAAAGAAAAATAATTTAAAAGTAAACAAAGTTCAAAATACAGTTGTCTTTAGACTATTGCTTTTCGTGTAGTTGTGTTGTAATAATGATCGTGTCTATATATATTATAGCTATGCTGCTCCTCCTAAAATTCGATGATTGAAAAACTCAACAAAAAAATGTATGGTTCATATACGAACTAATTATATGATAAAAGACTGCTTCCTGATAACTTTTCTCGATGTAACGGATTAAAAACGTTCGATTACAGAACTTGTTCGATTGAGGGTAGTTTATATGATCAATAAGGATAACGAATGCCTCTTCTAATCTTGGAACTCGTTGTTGATCGCTGTAGCCACATTTAAGAACTATCGCGTTTATGCAAGGGAAGCCGACAAAAATCCAAGGCAAACGAATCTCGCACAACTAACACTTTTAAAAAAGGTAAAAAAGGAAGAATATCTTACTTACGAAAACAAGATCAATATAAACTACTTTAGATAAGCTACAGAATTTTCCTGTGGTTACTTGTTACATAGTTTGATACTTTTTATGTGTATCTAAGGCACCAGCAAAGTTTGAAGATGTATCTGTGTGATTTGTATGCTATATAATCGTTATGTATCTAAAATAAAATTGATTAAAATGGATCCCTTATATCATATCCATGGATGAGTTAACAGGCGTTGTCTTAAGTTGAACGCTAGTAGTGAAATCACTGTGCCATGGTAATAATCTTATGGACAATGGGAGTAACATCTGCTAGATCAGTAACTTCAAAAAGTGTATGTGCAGTCCGGGGCATGTTTGTAGGGCATAATCCATTAGATGCAGTAAAGGGATCTGGGAATGTCTTTGTATCTTGAGAGAACGTTACAGATTCCTTAGACCTTCCATTCTTCTTAATGTTGTTGGACAGATAATTCAAAACCTCGGAAGACATAGGTGGTTCGTACTCGGTTGGTTTGTATTTCTTTAAGATAGTATGGATCTGGCTAACATTTAAAGAATAGCAGACTTCAATAACGAAGTTAATGTCACATACATTTGAAACTCTAAGTTGTAATAGTTTGGAGATTTGCTTTAATAACGGTAGTGGTTCACTTTTAACAATACTAGAATTTGTATGACATTCTTCCCAATCAATAATTGCATTTATATTTTGATCAATTCTTACCCCGGTTTTCCAAGAAAGGTTATGGAATTTGTTCAAAAGATCATTGCAACAAGTGGAATCGATGCCTGATAAGATGTTAGAAATTATCATGTTGGCTACTTCTTGAGGTATGCCGCTATCATTGATCTTTTGGTTAATGTATTCCAAATACTCAATTGTCTTTGTAAGATTTTCGTTTTCATCGTTGCGTGTATCTTGGTTTACAGTTGCTGATGGTGATCCAAGTAAAGCTCTGGATATCATGTATTGATGGCCTATCACTTGCATGACTCTCTTCAACCAAGTGTCAAAACAATGAGACAATAGAGTCTTGTATTCGGTTTCTATTTTATGAATTGCCATGGCTCTATTACCATTTTCATTTTGTTTAGTGCATGTCAGATTTAAGTAAATATGATAGATATTTGAGATCCAAAACATACCATGTGATACCAGATCATCCCTTCTAAATGTTGAGAAGACTTCAAATATTGAACTTACATTTTCTTTAACAAAGGTAATAGCATCGTTGTATTTTCCTATTTTGAAATACGATTCCAGAACGGAATTGGTGATATTTGCGAGAACAGGTGATTTTGAAATTTGTTCATCATCGCGGACAAGTTCACCAACATTACGAAGAATAATTCTGATCTCTTGGTTGATGATATTCATGTCATTCAACATTGTACTTAAGTCGTGTAATTCGTTAAATCCAATCTTTGGGGAGTTGGAAATAGGAGATGCAATTCCTAAACCAATAACTTCTTTCTTCGTGCTATTTTTGGTAGCGTTACCTTTCATTAACACTGTTTTTAGATGGTTAATCTCTTTTGTCATTTCATTTAATTGTTTGTTCAGATTAGAATCGTCAAGACTAGAGAGATTTTGTTTTTTAAATTGTTTGAATTCTTGCATTAAACTATCCCTCCAGTTTGAATATCCTGAAACTAAAGACTGAACTTTGATGACCTGAGCGTCTAATTCCTTGCTTTTCGATGCTAAAGTTTCTTGGGTTTGCTCATAATCAGGAACTGAATTTAGTAAATCTTTCAGCCCGTTCTTCTCGTATCCACTTAGAAGGTTAATTATTTCGTTATCTTGTTTCAATGCAAAATGGATCTTTTCCATTAATTCGGTAAATGACCTCTCTGTTTGTAGTTGCTCAGGGTTAGTAGCATTGTATTGTTGTTTTAAAACAATCAATCTCTTTTGTGCAATAGTTTTTCTTATGTGACATTGTATAGTTAATGTACTTTTCTTTAATATCAAGTGATATCTTTGTGTCATTTTTGATCTGATCATTGTTTGAATCTTTGTAATGGCGTGTTCCCTTCTCAGAAGTTCAACCTTTGATTTAGCGAGTCTTCGTCTCACATATGATTGCACTTTTACGGTACTCTGTAAAACATCAACAAAGTAATTGAACTGCTTACGTCCTCTAAGGATAGATTGTATCAATATAGCAGCTCTAGTCTTCAATTCAAAATCAACGAAATCACGGATCATTTTACCTCTTGAATAGGCTTGGATAGATTTTATTGATTTGATTGTTCTCAAATATTCTCTTCTACAGTTCAACCCTCTAATATTCTTTTGAATCACGGTACATACCTTGGAAAGTTTGGTAGTTCTAATATTTTCCAACTGGGCTAGTATTCCTGCTTTGAAGAACACTTTGGTGGTACCAACTTGATATTTTATCTCGTCGTCTATTAATTCGTTCAGTAGATCTTTTGAAAATGAAATTTTGCTTTCATTACTGGCAGATTCATCACTCATTATAGGACGCCATTTCTCCATTGGTGAAAGGAAATAGAATCTTTCAATAAATTCCATAAAAGTCCATCTGGATGGGAAACCAGCACAAGAGATTCTAATTGTCTCTAGAATACCACATGCCCTTAATTGTGAGAGAACTAACAAGTTATCAAACCCCCATGCACTCTTCTCTGTATTTGGTTTAATGCATCGGATATAGTGAACATTGGTAGATTCAATGGTCTTCATTAATTCTATTAAGGAGGCCTTAAACATGGACCCCAGCGTCGGTTTCTTTTGCGTATTACGTCTTAAGATAGTCCCTGTTTTTCTATCATCTTCCTGTCTTTGTTCTGTCATCTGTTCTTGCTTTTGTACTAGGTGATCCAAAATCAACTTTAGAGTGTCGTTTGTAGTTGCCTGTAGAACTTCAAATTGTCCCTCTGGAACAGTATCTCTATTTTTCTCTATAAATCCTTCGACGTCATATGTGACATCATTAGCATAATGACGAACCACGAATTTAGTTTGACCAAAGCGTGGTTTGTTAAAGACAGAATTGGTAGGTGGTTTATCTAGACATTGGTATAATTTTTCTGCCCAAGTTTCGTCAGATCCAGCCGGTAATCTAGATTCTTCATCTAATAAAGATAAGATACCTAGTTTATTTTCAATCAAGTCTATGCAAGGTTGGTTGTCATTAAAATCAATAAAGGACCATTCAATTTTTTCACGAACGTATTCTTCTTGTTCCAATTTAAATACATGTTGGTTAAATTCTTGTTGCAATTTCTCATTGGCATAATTGATACAGAATTGTTCAAAGGAATTTCTTTCAAAATGTTCAAAACCATAGATATCTAAGACACCGATGAATGATTTGACAGTTTCATTAACAGAATCATCATTCCCATTTCTTAATGTAACATTTATCTTATGCACGATCAGATCAAACAATGCAGCGTAGATAAACTTGGCCACAGAATCCTTAGTCACCATTGCTTGTGAGTAATTTAAATTGGATATAATCTTTTCTGAACGTGTATTAATTTGTTTCTTAACAATCCATTTAGCAAATCCCACATTATCGATACCTAGTAGTTGGCATGCGATACTCAAACTATTTTCATCTGAAGATAACGTTGCGTCATTTCTTGTCTTTGTGATATTAATATTACCAATATGTAATAAAGCAGCCAGTATCTGGAATATATCAGTTTGCATCTCAGTACTTATACCAATTTTTTCTAAGGCTTCTTTAGTACGTTCAAACTCTACTGTATCATCTATACCCTTTATGGTATAGTTATTTTCATTAGATCCCTGGTTCATATAATGGAAATCTTCAACATTAGATAATTGCCATTTATTTTTTGTTTCTGGATCAAGGCCTGCCATCATTTGGTAAAAAATATGATAATTACGTTCAGATTCTGGTTGAAACACTAATCTTGATCTCTCTAAAAGATATGTTCTAATCCTAGCACCAACAATTCTAGATTCTTCATTAAACATAATCTCAAGGTACTTACCAAATCTAGAAGAATTATCATTTCTGGTAGTCTTTGCATTACCAAATGCTTCGAGGATAGGATTAGTAGCCAAGATCTTCTCTTCAATTTCAGTCATTCTAGATTGTTCTCTAGCGGATCCATCGTGAGACATCACAGGTTCGATAGAGGCAAAATATCTCATTATATATTTGGCGGATACAGTTTTCCCTGCACCAGATTCCCCACTTACGACAATAGTTTGGTTTTGTTCATCATTAATCATACGTGTATAAGCTTCACCTGCAATGGCAAAGATATGAGGTTCTAATTGATCTCTATTCTGAGTGGTTGCATATTTTGATATCATCTCCTGTGAGTATAATTCATTGACATTATCAAATGGATTAGCTGCAATCAATACTATACCGGAATAAGTATATATATTCCCCTCCGAGTATCGACTCTTGATGGCATGTAACACAGCAGGTTCATTCAAATATGAAAGCGATGTCAAATCGTGGGTACTTTCAAGTATGGACGGATTTCTCAGTAGAGGTAGTCCATCTCCCAGTGGTTGTGATACACCATTTGTTGCTGTAGCGTCTATACTAGATAATTTCTCCAGTTCTGCCGGTGATTGTTTTGTATCTATTTCTACTAGCTCATCTGTTCCTTCCAGTTGCAACTTAAGGTGGTAGATGTTATTATCATGAGATACATCTATAACTTCAGCAGCAACCCAACCATGATCTTTACTTGGGTACCAACACCTCGTACCTGTAGTAAACGACATCTTTCTTCCAGAAAAATCAGGTGAATATTGAAGTTATGTGTTGTGATTTATTTACTGTTTAATTACAATACCAGATATGTTAAAACCTTCATAAAGGGATCTCAATAAATACTTCTCTGCAAGATGTGTTATCTTTTAAAATGGTGTGATCAAAACTAATTTTGTTATGTTTCTCGAGGCCATCACTCATGGATCAACACAATGAATCCAAAAATATAAACAATCTCAGTACCAGTAAACAAAAACAAATGGCGTGCGCGCATCTCTGCGGATGGTAAACGAATCACACACAAAAAAAATAGCTTAGTACTATTAGGGTAACACACCATATAGAAAATAGGCAATATGGAATATTAACAACATAAAGGTTTCATATTTGTAACAAATTTAATTTTTAATTTATTTAACAAAGAATTGATTAATACTTCAGCTAAAGATATAACCATTTTGTAATTGGAATTTTAACATATGAATCATAAAATTAAGATATTGATCCAGTAAAACAACAAATGGGGAAATACATGCAATTGGTGGTGGAACATTATTTTTCTTTATTGAAACCGCATCTTGAGTATGTATGATCAGAAATTTAACAACTAGATAATTTCACTCGATTTTAAGCGTCAGTTATAAGAATATACTCAGTTAAATGTTGCTAGTAGGCTTATACAACTCAAAAAATCAGAAAGAAAGGAAAGACTTGATAAGATAAAAATATAATTAGAGTTTATTCATTAATTCTTCATCTTCTTTCTTTCTTGAATTTATTCTGTTTTTTCTTTGCCGCCGAAGTCTAAAGTAGCCCTAAATTCGTTCTTTTTAGGGTTTGGGAAATATATTGAAGTCACGTGGTGTATCACTTAGAACGAATATTACGTTATCTTTCTTAGTGTTTTTACCTAATCGAGTTTTTTAATGTGGGGGGACTTTATTTGAGGCTCTTTCTAAGGGGACGGTATAAAAGTAAGGGCCATTTCAAGATGATATTTTTTGATGTTTACTATGAGAAAAAGGTTAAACAATATTATACTCAACAATAATGAGTAGATTAATACAACGTATGGAGGATCAACCAAATGATACTATATCCTCATTAAAAAAAGCATTTATACGGCCGTCAGAAAGTCGATCAGGTAGTAATACCAGTGGTCCGAAAGTACCAAGAATAGAAATCAATAGTAATTTATCAGATGTGGCATCAGTTTCGAGATTTGAACCAACACAAGCGGATACCATACAAGATAGAGAAAGGAGACATGTACATCATAAGAGAGCAAGAGCAGGAAACCCTGATTATACATCTGCAACCACTGGTACTTTCAGCGATTGTATGTTTGATATAAGAGATTCAAAGGGAATAGCATTGGGTACTCAAAATGGTAGAAGTGGTAGTGGTGTTGTTGATAGCAATGGAAATGATGGTACTAATGGTTCAAATACTCTTGGCGTATTGTCACATGGTAATGCTAGTGAAGGTGTGTTAACTAGAGATGTTGATATCAGTGATATTTCTTTGGGGAACTATGTATTCAGACATCATCCAATGATTACGTCGGATGGAAATAGGAAGGATTCACCTACCAGTAGACTTGGCTCTTCTTTGAATAAAAAAATGCATAGACATCGAAAGTCCAGAGCAGAAGATAATCCACGATCTGCTTCATTTAACAATGATAAGAAAAGATTAGTAAATGAATTTCTGGAATCTATGGCACCTCCCACAGCATCGACTACAAATATGTCTAATATTTTGTTCCCATCAAATAATTCAACTTCAACCACTAATGCTGTTGGTAAAATAAATATGAGTGAAATTACACCTGTATACACAGATGATTCTGATAAGTCTTTACAAAGTCTACTATATCATGATTTGGAACTATCGCCTTCCCGAAATGAGAATCGTTCACCTTCTCCCCAGAGATTGTCTCCTGTGTCAAGATTATCGTCTGAGACAACTGGAACAGATTCTTCTGATGATAGTGATACGTCATCATTTTCGAGTGTTTCATCCTTCCAATCGTTAAGTAATAGAAATATATCTGCTCAGAATACGTCTAGTTTGTTACTTGATTATGAAGATGCTGATTATTATCAACATCATATTGCATATGTCTTGAATAATATTGAAACAACAATGAAAGTTAATCTTCGTGAAAGTGCATTGAAAAGAGAGAGTGAATTCCAAAAGAGTTTAAGGGATTTCGATGCAGTACATTCAGAGTTGGAGGCCTTAAAAAATCGTGTGATTAGATTAAAAGATATTGTCAGTAATAAATATTTGATAGAGTTGGAAAGGGATTTTGAAGAATCTGATCCAACATCATACCATTCAAAGTTGAAGTTATCTGTTGGAGCCAGTGTTGCAGGTCTTGAGTCTTTAGAAGAGAGAATGAAGAATTGCAAAGAAAATCTGGATCGACAGAAGGAAGTAGTTAAAAGAATGGATAGATTATTGTTCGTCGAGAACTCATTAATAACGTCAAGAGAGAGCATGAGTATATTTTCAAAATACAAGTATATTATTTATGATTTCGTGACATCTATTATAATAATAATATTGGCAGTTTACATTAATAAGCAATTAGATAAACCGTTTCCATTGTCTAATCAAATTAAAGATGCAAATCGAACCATGTAGCATTAAAAAAACATTAAATATTATTTATGAGATTATTTAAACCATTTTTAAATAAGATATCCTGCATATTTTCAATATAACTTTTACATATATATATATATATTCAATTTACAACAACAAATTCATAGTCCCTATATAATGTGGATAAGTATATGGTTAAAAAGCATTTTACTCAAAATACCCGAAATCTACATACTAAATTGTGCGATGCCTGAAAATATAAAAATATTAAACATAATATTTCATATACCTGAGATAATCGCTACAGAGATAGACAATAAAACAACTCTAGAGGTTAACATATCTCGATATACTTTATACTAAATGGTTGTGAGTTTAGCTACATTGAGAGT
Organism: Maudiozyma serrabonitensis; assembly: GCA_030571355.1. Taxonomy (NCBI): domain Eukaryota; kingdom Fungi; phylum Ascomycota; class Saccharomycetes; order Saccharomycetales; family Saccharomycetaceae; genus Maudiozyma; species Maudiozyma serrabonitensis. The sequence goes on along the minus strand of JAJLXS010000060.1, from coordinate 56,605 downwards.
CTCTGATAATATAGCGGTACAATTACGAATATTTGTTAACAGAAAGCAAATACTTCAAAATAATGATAATGCCACAACACTATTTGAAGCACCATTACTTTCTAACAACTCCATCGTTTCATTAAAATCACCTAACACTGGAATATACCTATCGAATAAGGATATGTCTAGTCTGTGTGATGAACTTAAAGAAGAAATTCGCCTTATTCTATATGATTTGACATCACCCAACATATCCAAAACGGTATTACAAAAACTAAGGATAGGACAAAAAGTGGATTTCCAGACAAAAGTATTAAAACCAATAAAAGATAATTTAGACCCTCATTCAAATAATTTTATAAAATCGAGTATACTTACAATTAGTCGAGTATCCAAATTTAAGTATTTGCTACATTATGAGTCTAAATGGAAATTAGATATATTTGTTGAAAATATTGCTAAACTAGCAAGCATACGGCAATTGTTAATCTTTAAATACTCTTTCACTATGAATGTCCCTCACAAGAGGCGTATGTTGATAATGGAAAGGTTTAGTTCTCAGGCAAAAAGAACGACAATTGTTGATGATAGTGATGATGAAAATGATCTTTATATGGAGGAAAACGTCGAAGACATTAAACCCGAAATCAAATTTAAGTATAAACCAATCAGAAATTTAGGCCCTATTTTAGATATACATGTGTTAGAACGACCAAGGCGACACAATTGATGAAATGATATGATTTTTTAACATGAAGAATCTGAAGTTGAATTATTTATCTATGTGTATTTTTATATTTACTATAATTAGTAGAATACATTGGATTGTTACTGATTTGTTATATATTACATAAATAATTTTTTTAAAGATCAAAAAAAGTCTTTCTGTGTGGTTGTATCAGCAAATGGATTGTCTGGTAATGATATATCATCTACTACCTCGTAATTTTCTGTTAATGTATCACTGTTGATTGCATTATCGTCAAATACATTAGCGGAAGCATCAGCCAATTCACCAAATTTACCTCTCTTAAGTGTCGTATCGTACATTCTAATAATCTTCTCCTGTCCACCTTCTTCTGCTTGGGAAAATGCAAACCCTCTTTGCTTCTTCATTCTTTGAACTTGTCTCACTTTACGAATGGCATCCTGGAAATGTTGAATATGTGGTCTATAATCGTTGATATTGTACTTTTGCATTTCTTGGACAAGATGATACGTTTCTGGTACATACATTCTTCTATAATATTTCCATGCAAAATCTCTTAGAAGTGCAAACATTGGCAAGACCAATAAAGTCAGCCAAAATACACCGGATCTATAGGTATGCGGAACAACCCCGAAATATTCTCTCGAGATACTAGCATATGGGAAGATAGAACCATATATTGGAAAGAAAACTAACCAAAAAATAAATGACCCTGGAATCGCTACAAATGTAAACTTTGTCCATTGATTAGTGATTAACGCAGCTTTTCCTAACACGATCAAAATACTTGTAGTGTAAACAGAAACACCCCATGTCCAATGGTCAGCAACTTCCCCATGCATGTTCAAGGCAGATCCATATCTATAAAATAGAATGGTACCAATGAACACAACAGCAGAATGGTAAAACCCATTAATAATCCAAGACCAGAAAATTGTGACAGAGAAAAATTGACCCTTTTGGCCCAGTTTGTATAATTGAGGATAACGTTCTAAAAGTCTACTGCTAACAAACTGATCAAAAACACCCATTACGAATGGAGGTAATACTGTAAAGAACAGGTTATAGAAACTCATAGTCCACGACTCCATGATGGATTGCCCGGAAAACCCATTCGCGAACACATACCAAAATTGTGTCATGTAAAGAGCTGTATTTTTGTAGAATGAATATAAGATAGCCATGGATATTCTCTGGTAAGACCATGAACCATGGACAATTAATAATTTTTTCAAAAACTTAAATTGACCAACAGCTATATCTGCAGAACGGGCAGCTTGCATACCTTCCATACCACTTATACCCACACCTACATGTGCAGCTTGTATCATACTAACATCATTGGCACCATCACCAATTGCGAGCAATAGTGATGATGTCTTTCTTTTAACCATCTTAACCACCAAAGCTTTTTGTAGGGGAGATACACGGCAACAAATAACTGCTTTGCAGAGTTTACCAATATACAGCAGATAATCTTCAAGATCTGGTTCGAGTGCGTAACCCAAGGATTTACCATCGATAACAAGGGCCAATGTATCTTTCTCTTGGTCAGATATGTCATGTTCATGTAATGCATTAATTTTTTCTACAAGATTCTTTCTTGTATCTTCTTTTGTTTCTTCATTTACAATTAATAAGTTCATATCCTCAGCTAATAAACGACAACTCATACCAATATTTATCGCAGTCTCTTGTCTATCACCAGTTAAAACCCAAATTTTGATTCCTGCTTCCTGAAGAGTGTGGATTGTATCAGGGACCTCATCTTGTAATTTATCTTCAATTGCTGTAGCACCTATCAGAGTCAAATCTTTTTCAATTAACTCAGCAGCGGCGTCCAGTTTTTCACTTCTGTTCTCCATTGTAGTGGCAGCTTCGTCATATGTTGTTTTCCAGCTGATGTATTCTTGTTCTGGAATATCACGGTACCCTAAGCATAGAGTTCTTAGGCCTTCCGACGCATAGTCTTCTAAATGTCTTGTGGTTGGTTCAACGTACATATTGTTTGGGGAAAGTCTTTCTAATATAACAGTATCGGCACCCTTACATAGTAATTTTATTGAACCATCTGGAAATCTAAAAATAGCACTCATTCTCTTTCTAGTGGAATTAAATTCACAAACATTAAGTAATTCAAATTGTTTCTCCTCGCCAGACTCAAGTAATACCGTAACGGAATTTGGTTTTCTGATAATAAACTTAAAACCAAGATCTGAGGCACCTTGTACTAATGCACCTTCATCTGGTGAAGCTGCCTGATATTTTATTTGTCCATTACCAATATCTTCAGGGATAACGGTATGACAAATAGCTAATAGTGTCAAAAAAATATCTATAGTATCGGATTCTTCTGCATCATTACCACTATGTAGACGTTCCTTCATTTCGTCAAAACTACGATAACCAACTTCAATACCATCTTCCATACTTGCCTTTTTATCTTCAGGAATGGTTTCAATGTAACAGTGACCTGCGATAGAACAAGATTTGAACTCCATGATATTTCTTGTAAGGGTACCAGTTTTGTCACTAAATATATACTCAATTTGCCCTAATTCTTCGACTAGAGAGGAAGTGCGGACAACAGTCGGCGTATCAGTTTCTTCGTAGTATAAATCCAAATCTGATCCAATCATGAAAGCTTGATAATATTTGATCAATTCTACGGTAACAAATAATGAAATAGGAACTAGATTTGAAAACAAAATCCAGAAGGTTAAGAAATCCTTAAAGAATAGGCCAACTTTGCTTGTACCTTCTAGGTACAGATAAGATAAATGTTTTGACGCACTACTCATAATGACATTACCAATTGATGATATTAAAATAAGTACGATAAGAACACCAAATAATGCAATGATTTGCATGTTGATAACCCTCTCAACAGCTGTCCTCTTAATAGGGGTAGCTGTCGCATTGCGCATTAATTTTGTTTCATGCCCAGTAAATATTACTAACCCAGTTATCCACGCAGTATTCCTCAAGGTCGCACCTCTTAAAATCATTTGTTCTGGCGATAGTGGAATCCTTTGGTTTCCTAGCTCCATGGTACCTTCATAGGTGTATAAACTTGAATTTGGCTGTTCAGAGAGAACCTTACCAGTTAGAGATTTTAGTTGCCTAGAGTCAATAAACCCTGATGTCTCTGTTTTTGATTGTTTTATTTTTAAATTGGTTTCACCGTCAAGGTTAGCCGTTTCGATATAGCACAACCCCTCAGGTTCGGAGGATGATACAATAATCAAATCAGCAGGAATTGCCTCTTCGGAATTAACTTTTATTATATCACCTACTTTAATATCAATCCACCTTTTCTTAACAAATTCACCGTCATTATATATTTCAACAATGGAATTGTTTAACTCTTTATCAGAAGTGGCTCTCTTGGTATCTTCAATAATTTCCTTCATTGCGGAGACAATCAACACGCACATTAAAGTAAGAATGGTTGTATATCTGTTTGTTGGTGAAACATTTGGAACTTGTTGAATGGCAGAAGTACAAAGAAAGAATAAGTTAGCGTATTTTGAGAACTCCTGAAATAAGAACTTCGGAAGAAATGTAGCAACATTATACTTGGTTGTTGAAATATGGTTATCGCAATAGGAAAATTCACTATTAGCATGTCTGTCATTCATGTTGATAATTCTTGGCTTTGTCGTATCAATATTACCGGAAACATTTTTCCTAAGAATATATTTATTGAATAAAATTTTGATATTGAATTGATCTCTTGAGTTTGTATAGCTATCATCAAAATCTGAAGTGGTCACGGAATTGTAATTATTTTGAGATCCTACTGCAGTTTTTCTTCCAAATATTTTTGAAAAGAATCCCCTATTTTGTGTACTTGAAAATTCTGGTTCATGTACACCCAGATGGGTTGCATCCCAATCAACAGTATGTTGATCGTTAAATGGATTTTCATCGTTTATAATATTATCGCTTCTATCAAGATCAGTTATCTCCTCAGGAATAACGTGGTCTCGATTGATATTGGATATACTTTGATCGTCTGTGACCCTGTATGGTTTAGCTGTGGAACCGTTGTTTATGGGTTCGGGGCTAACAAAGTCGATATCAAATAGCGTGTCATTTGCCCTTTTTTCAGGATGACGGTCGTTATCCATAGCAGTAATTTATAATTTTATTAGCCAATGTTGATAGTACTGCTATTAAATAAGTATTTTCGTGGGCTGAGAGGTTTGTATTCCTTATTTGTTTGTCTTAACCTCTGTACCACTAAATATTTTTCACTGTGATTTTAAAATTGTTAAAAATAAAAGGCTGATAATTTTAATTAAGACGTTTCTATATATATAATTTTTTGTGCGCCTAAACAACAAGGCGCATCCAAAACAAAGAACAAGACCATTTAAACCTGATTGCTAAATAGCAACAGGAACGTAAAAATTTAATTATAGATATTTATTGTAGAAGTTGGTATAACTTCATATGCAAATGTATGTATACATACGGATGTATGATTTATATATATAAAAAAGTGTTCATTATATACTTGTTTTATTGTCTTTGGGGGAAGGGATAGTAAATGTTTTTATATGTGGAATGCGCCCCATTAGTATTCTTAAATGTTTAAACCGTTGTTTAGAAGTTCGATCTCATCATCTGTCAATGTGGAAATGTATACACATTTACTTAAGAGTTCATGATCAGGTTTGAATTTGTAGAATTTGGACCACTGTGAGAGTTGAATAAAATGTTTTACAATTTGGACATTCATGTCGAACTTGTTGTAATTAATGATTTTATTTTCTTTTATCCAATTTTTCTTTTCTGAATTAATTGCTAAATCAGATAGATAAATAGCAACAAATGGAATACAGCCGGCTAGAGGGTCGATTTCGCTTAGGAGAATTCTTATTGAGCTGTAATTACGGTCTAGATTGCAGATCTTCTTCAATTCTTCCCAGGTCAATAGATCGCCAGGCTCGATTAATCTCCAGGCATCTATCATTTTTTGCACTGTAATAGAGCTCAATGCAAGCACAATAGCCATTAAAGTATTATAGTTCTGAAATTCTCTGCAATGTTCGGCCACATGAATAAATCTTTGAATTGTATTTCTTCTCATCTTGATATCCTGAGTTAACGAAATTTCGGATACAATCCATGTCACAGTTAAGTTGAAACGGGCAACCATTAAATCAATCCCAGATAAGGATTCATTTTCTATTAGTAACTGTAGCCAGCTCGTCACCATTGGACCGTCATATTCTATGTTCAAATCTAACAAATCTTTCCAATCTATTTCTTTTAGTAATTCTTTTTCAATTAAAGTTAACTGTTCAGCAACGGACCTCGAGTCGTACATTAAAATAAAGGGAATATGATGTTGACTATTTGTTATTTCTAAGTTCGGATCTTCGATTGCGTAGGACTTCATTAAATTTTGTAATTTGACCATTTCTGATTCACCCAGCATATCTTGTGTATTAGTATTTTGAATTTCTTGAGGTTCTGGAGTGAATGGTATAGTCATTATTGTCTTCCTTCTTCTCTCTATTAATAAGGATCTGCGTTTTTCGCCTGGGGTTTTTGGTATGGAGACAATTTGCTCCAAATTTAAAAGTCCGACGTCTTTGCTTACTGTAGATACGTTAGGGGAGCTCTGCATTTTTAATTGAGTTTCTTCCTTACTATATTTACCTTCTAATTTCAACATAGCTACATTCACAGGATCATCGTGGATAGAATCATCTGGCATATCAGCGATATCCTTTAAATTGGTAGGATTTAGGTCCTTTTTCATGTTTGCTTGAATTACCGATATATCAGCATCTGTTGTTCCTTCTTTTGTGGAATTTATTTCAGTTCTGGATGGACTATTAGAACTTGATTGTAAGAATTTATTTTTAAGTTCTTCCATATCCTTTTCGGGAGATGCTGCATTTAAACTATCATTATCAGGTGAAAAAAGGTATTTGTTACCATTATTAGATACATCTGATGAACTCTGCGATACTGTTTCCTTTTGAAATTCGTCTCTCAAATTGTTTAATGCTTTATGACGTAATGGGCTCTGTGTCGATAAAGACATGCTGCTAGAGAATGAGCTCCCACTCTGGATGGAATTCATACTTGGAGCAATAGATAATCTAATTCTACCACCATCATCGATCGTTATTTTCTTTGGACTGTTATGCACAGAATTGAATAATCTGCTTGTTGACACACTTGGAGTATATGAATCCCTGTTCGTGAATTCTTCTAATTTTGCCAATTTTAATTCATTTTCAAATAATACATTATCTTTTTGCAGAAAATCATTATCCTTTAATAGCAAGAGAGACTTTCTCAATGGAGACCTACTGTTTGAGATCCGATCCGAAACTGGTGTGTGTACAGTTCTTCTTTTCATTATGCTAATTCTTCCGCTAGCTGGTCTTATAACCGTTTTCTTGGTAGGAGGTAATGGGGAAAGCAAATCTGATGTGTTATTCCCAACTTCGATAGAGCGTAACGGCTTTATCTCATCAGTGCCCTCTAACATACTGTCAGTCTCTTCGTTTTGTGATAAAGAAACAGATATCATGTCGTCGTCATCATTATCATCACCTTCGACATCATTATCATCACCTTTGACATCATTACCATTATCATGTTGTTCATTAGTTTCAGGGATTGCCTGTTCGTTGTTCTCGGAATTTTGTCCATCATTAAATTCAAAATGTAGGTTCTCATCCTCGTCTTCAAAGGTAAATTCTCTTAGATTGTCAACACTTTCTTTTTTAGATAAGCCTTTACTTCTTTGTGGTCCCATTTCTCTTACAATACCTGGTGTACTTTCTTCTGATTTTTCAGATAATGCGTTACTCAACCCTGGCGAAGTCGCTGATAATTCAGAATCGTAGGTTACTGAGGATATCCGTGATTCGGAACGATAGTAGTCTACTGGATCCGAACTTTCCGTCTCAGTTGGGAGTAAATGTTTTAAAGGTGAACCATTCGGTTGTTGTTCAGAGGGAGTCATATGAGCATTAGAGGCCTCTGTGTCATGGAAGATTAATCTTTGGGGGCCATTGACCCCTTCCTGCTCGATATTTGAGTTGACAAGAGCGCTGGTACTGGAATTAAAGACTGTGGCAGTAGTACTTTTGATTTTTCTTCTATCAAATGATGGTGACAAATATGGGAACGTTTCGGTATTATTATTATTCATGCTTTTAATTAAAGCATTATCGTTAGATTTTTGTAAAGTATTTGATAAAGATATGACGGATTTTGCGATTGTGTTAACCGTTTGATATAAGTCCAAATTATCAAGCGCACTAAATTCTGTATTTTGCTTAGGTATAATTTGGTTAGTCCGATGATTCATAATATTATAATGATTATCATTAGAGTGAAGTTCTTTCACTTCTTGAATCATTTTATTTTCTACAGAAATCAAATATTCAACTTCATCAATTGTTCTTGCACTTAAAATATCAAATTTAGCAATTCCATTAGTATTATTAAATTTATCATCATTAGAATTTTCATGATCTAAGGATGTAATTGATATAACATATTTTACAAATGTGTCCATTTCAGGTTTTTCAAACATTTCAGAATCCTGATTTGAATGATTATGTTTCCATTTAGCTAGAAGTGATAACGCACCTTTATAGAAAATAGTAGAAGTATGAGATAAATTTCTTGAAAGTGATGATGATCTTTGAATAGATCGTTTTGGTTTATTTATTTTCATATTTTTGGATTCAGGAACATATAATGAATTTAGTATAAATTCAACTTTTTTAGCGGGAGTCGGTGGTATAATTCTAATGATCTCAGGAGATTTAGGATAATCAACATCTTTAATCACTTTTGACATTCTTTGTACTAAAGTCATATGTTTTTCTTTCTTTAAATCTGATTCCTTTTTAATCGTTGGAATAATATTAATTGTTTGAATATTTGAATTATCATTAGGGTATAATAACATTGAACCTGTTCTCTTTGACTCGGTATCATCAATTTCATTATACTGATTATTATGATCTTTATATTCTGTATTTATTAGATCCATCTTGTATAATGATAACATACTTTCATTACGAAATTCGGGACTTGATGAACCTTTGATTGCCATAAAACTTAATCTACTTATTCTCCTTTGATCTTTAGCTAATTGTGAAACATCTTTTAATTGAAATAATAACCAATCTCCATTGACAGGTCCATCAAATATTATATTTTCCCAAGTTTGTTTTGATTTCATAATCCAAATTTTTTTTAAATTTATAATTGATTGTTGAACAATTTTTGGTAATGCAGTAAAATCATCATTTAAAAATTGAAGTATTAATAATCTTAAGGGTTTATTATTAATAAAATCTTGTAAAAAATTATTCAATAATGAATGCCTTATTAATACAAATGTTCTAACCAATGAAATTTCACCAATTTTTGTTTGTGTATTATCTTGTGATATTGTTTCAATATATGACCATTTAAATCTTGATATTAATAATTCATGTAATTTTAATGGTGTAATAAAATTTCTATAAATTAAAAAGAAATCAGAAAATGCAGAATAATCAACTGGATCAATTGGTGATGAAAGATAAACAATTAAAGCATGGATATCTGTATTTAATAATCGTTTACGTCTTGTAGACGCGTTCTTTTCATCTATCTGAGTACTACTTCTTGATTGATCTGAATATGTAATGACATTAGAAGATGGAGACGGGTAATAATCTGGTTGACTGAAGATATTCATTCAGCAATGTATATGAATTCGTAAAAAGAAATAAAATTATTATTGATATTTGAATATTTTTTATGTTGTCGTATTTCTTCCACTGTTGGATATGACGATTATTATCAGACAAAAATTTTAAAACTAAAAGATTAAGGAAAATGGTTCGAATAAATAAACTAAATAAAGCTAATATAAAATCTAGTAAGTGTGTATATGTTCCTTCTATTAAAACTCTTACGATATATTTGATTTTCTCGAGGTTTTTAGTTCAATTGATCTAATTAACTTGATGGTTATTTCTTTATTTATTTTTATTTTTATTTTTATTTTTATTTTTATTTTTCTTTGCTCTCTATTTCGCTTTTCATCCAAACTCTCCTACAATAATGCGGAGAGAGCACCAAGAGAAAATATATATATAAAAATCGCGATGCATTGATTGATATATTTTTTACGTAAACAAGAAAAATCTAAATATGTCAACAAAATTTGAATATTATTCTTTTTTTTTTCATTGAGGCTCTCACTTTTAGCGCGCCCATTTTGCGTTCTATACGTTATTGAAGATGTTAGCGCAAATTTGTATTTTCTTTCTACTTTTAGAGTATTTATTTGAAATTCGCAAATTTGTATAAAACAGTTAAGCAAAAAAAAACGCGTAAAATTTTAATTTCAAAGGATCACGTGAATTTGGTGACTGATGCTCGTTATTTACTAGTGACAATAATTGATTATCAATTTGGTTGTAATTGCTCTTCGAGATACAAGTTATATTTCTCGAATTAGGAGAAAACTTGATTTTTTAAATACTCGATTTTATGTATAATAATTGGGATAGAAAAGGGTTTATCAATAAATGTACATAATCAATGGATTGACTCAATGTAACACAATAAAGAAAGGCTGCAATTGTCTTTTTTTTTTTATGGGGACATTACATTAAATCGGAGAAACGAAGCCTTAACAGCATTTATTATATATAATAAATATATTCATTTCATCCCACTCTTTCAAAGTATCATATATAAATAAGTTGGTATGTGCAATATCGGGAAGGCTATTCACTTAACTACCGTTGGAAAGCCGTATAATAAATGGACTAGTATATAGTCATCGGTAAATGACGGGAAGGACGATTAACATGTACTTATTCCGAAAGTGAAACCGGGAAGTAATTGGTTTCCCCCTCCCTATTACATTTAGCTGTGGCGTAAAAACATTTTTCTATACCAGAATTTTGCGTTTTAGTTTTACGCAAATTTAATGTAAGATACTTAACTCTTAATATTTTTTTTTCATTTTGGTCACTTTCTGGAGCCGGAACCGGCCAAATTATTATGACTCTCCGAGCTATTCGACTAAGAAAAAGTGGAAAAAAGTGTCAGTAAAAAACTAAAATAATCATTTAATTGTTTAAACATAATAGAACAAAAGATAAATGTTTAAGGGGAATTATATCTGATAGTAATAAATACGGTACGGATATATTCCCTACCGATGTTAATAGTGTATGCGTTTTGGGCAGTAAGAAAGGGGTTTTTACAATATTTAATCTAACAAGTATGAGTAATCGGAGCTTTTTCTTTTGGTTTTGAGTTTTACAAGTACTAAATTATCTCAATCATTTAACAAATTATGTTTTTCCACATGTAAGATGACATTTTTTGACTAAGATAGTTGGATGTATGCAGGTAAATTTTGTAGAACAGAAACCAATTTATGTTCAGAAAACGGCTTTTGTAGCCATCGTAAAGTAATTTACATTCTTAAATAAATTCCTATATTCTCAAAGTTTATACAAAATGTATATACATATGAATATTATATTCAATTATTATACGTAGTAATGGCTTTTCCCCAGGATTTTCTTTGCTAGTATCATATGTTATATACATGTGCTTTCTCACAGTTTTGATTAAGGTCATGAATTATTACAGTGAAATTTTTTTAAGGTTTGTTTATTTTAGTTATTTTATCCATACTAACTATTCTTTTTCTTTCTATTAGTTGATTCAAGAGACTTCTCTCCTCCATTTTGGATAATTTGCTTTCTATACAGGTTATTATTGTTAAATCAAGAAAAAAACATAATAGATCTATCAAAATATCCTTTATCTATTGTATTATTTTTTTCTCCTGCGTTTGTTATAATTATTCATTATTTTTTTTTCCTTTTTGATAGATTAGATGAGTTATTGACACACTGACTTATTTTTACGTACTTCTTCTACCGTATTCTACTTAGTCCCTTTTCAAATGTACTCTCTTATTTATATATATATATACACGTATATTTATAAAGTTTTGACATTTTTGATATTTTATTTTATATTAGTTTTAAGTTGTTTGATCCATGAAGTCCTTTATTTAAACGAGTTTTGCCCAATTTTTTTTAACATATACATTAATTCATTATCAGAATAAGACAAAGACATTATAAAGAAAATAATCTCACATGCCTTAATAACAACAAAACAAAATATGTCGATACTCAAAAGTTTTACTTCTCAATTATTTAATATTTCAAATACTGTCGGTAGGAATTATTACAATGATGTCAGCGAAACTAATAATAATCACTTGGAGACTATACAGCAATTTAATACTTCTCAATGTATTTCATCAGACATAATTGTAAAAAAGGATATCAAAAAACCAATAAGTTCTAATATTTATGTGGAATCACCTAATTGTACTCTCTTTGATATTCCACAATCTTCAATTGGTTCTTTATTTAGTGCAACTTTTTCTTTGATAGTAAATTCCAAAGAACAAATTGAAATTAATGTGGTTACTGTAGAATTAGTTCAGCATATAATTATTCAACAATCATTATCACCAACATGTAAATTTTGTAAGAATAGTTTAGGTTCAATCAAAAAGATAAAAGAATGGAATTTACTTACACAATCAACTAGTTTTAAGAAAGGGGAACATAAGATTCCTTTTTCTTGTCATATTGAAGGTAGTTTACCTGCTACATCAAGGATTGGTCCAACTCAACAAACAAATATTACTTATGAATTATTGACTACAATTAAATATAATCTTAAATCATCAACTGTTAAGAGGGAAAGAATATATACTGATGTAGTTCCATTTGAAATCTCAAGAATCTTTAGAAATAATAGACCAAAACTTTCTCAAAGAACATTTGAACCAACAACTACTGTCCTTGAAGGTTATTTACCTGAAACGGTTTTTGTTGATACTAAAAATTCTGTTAAACTTATAATTAGAAATATAAATAAAGATTTACCAAATAAACGATGGTCCATTAAGAGTATAAATTGTTACATGTTTGAAATAGTACGGTATGAATCAATATATTGTAGTACTCATGACAGAGAGAGATTATTCAAAAAATTATTAAAACAAACAAAAGAACAAAAAAAATCTTCTATATTTGAAAAAATTCAACCAAATAAATCAACATCAGTATCATATTTTGAAGCAACAGATATAGAAAATATTGATCAAACTAAGGATCAAAAAGTTATAACAGAACAATCATATCAAATTCTTAAAGTAGATATTGATCATAAAAATATTACAAAAAAATTTATTGAGAATAATGATATTGAAGCTACTTTTAAAGTAGACCATTCTGGTTTACAGAGTACGAGATATTCCACAGATTTGCATACATCAAACATGTCTGTTAAACACAAAGTCATGATGGAAATTGTACTGTTTGAAGAAGAAATATCATATGAGCGAGTTCCTTATAAGAAATCAATTAAACCAAAACCAGAAATTTTGACAAGTTTGGAGAAGGAACCCCTGATTACTAAAAATGCTGAATCTGTGGCTTCGACAGATGAGTCAGATGAGTCAGATGACAACCAAACTCAAACAAAACGATTATGTGCTGACAAGACAGGACAAATGCAAAAATTAAAAACAACATTTAAGTTAGTTCTTAGTGAAACACCTAAAGATGATTTTTATCTTTCATGGGAAGAAGATATTCCTCCAATATATGAATGTGTTAATCACATTGATCAGGCTCCTCCTAGTTACATTGTGGCATGATTTCATTACAATGTACAATACGCAATCTCCAAACCCAGAAACCAGACACGTAATAAAGTATTTACTTATTTATTTTTATTTATTTATTCGCAGACTAAACTTAATTCGGTTTGCTATCATAATATTCATAATGTACTATGTTGTATTCTAACTTTCAGTGTACATAAAAATACATATATTGATATGGTTATGGCAGTCGTAGCAAATTTGAATTATTTATTTATTTTTTTCTATCAATTAATGTGGATTTTCATTTGTAATGGTCCATCCTGGTAACCATGCTAAGTATTGATACTTAATTCTTGGACCTTCCATACCAAAAGAAATTGGAGAGAAGTACCAGAAGCAACCGACAACACCAGTTATGTAAATGATATATGTGGTATACTTTAGGGTATTACCGAGTTTACTGTGAGGTATCACGTTCGTCAAGGTTTCCAGACAATAAGCAAATATTATTAATGCGAAATATAGTGCAGGCATGTAATGATGGACATATGTGACTCTTGACATAATAACAAATGGTGTATAATGTAAACCCCACGCTAAAAGAGGGTAAAACCCACCCATTAGGAATACATCTAATTGTTTAGGGTCACTTAGGTCAACGTATTGTCTTTGCCATCTTAATACTAAGATAAGGACGTATACCATGAAACCTAAGACGGCAAGTGAGGAACCCCAAGTAGAGAATGGAGTACCTAATAAATAATATCTGACAACGTCATCACTCCAACCACATAGTCTTAGACCAACGTGAAGAGTAGGCCATTCCCATGCAGAAGATGCCAAAATATCAAATTTATCATAGTCAGGAATTAAACCATTATTTGTGGCCATCATAGCAGTATTCAAGTTGATGAAATTTTCTAAGAAACCTGTTTTTGGATATGTAAAGTTTTCAGGTCTCTCTGGAAGTCTGTCATTTTCATTAGTTTCAATGTTCCACCAAGTTCTTTTATCCTTAGGTGAAACCTTATCTAAACAGACAATTTCTTGTTGCTTGAAACCCCAATCTGGTAAAGTGTTACCTGTTTGGGTCAGATAGCAACCTAATGGACCATTCTTAATACGGAAAATGGTAGTTAAAGGATGTAACATTGTAGCATCTTCATCATTCTTTTGATTAACAATTTCAATAAACCAGTTATCTTTATCATCACCGATAGTTTCGTTACCATAACATGAAACTTCATTGGCTTGTTGAGACATTGGTGCACGAACATAATGGGTATGTAAATTTCTACCAGTGTTCTTATGTAATAATCTGTATTCACCATCATTTCTGACGTATTCTACATCAGTTTCATTTTCATTCCATGCGTCAACGTCTCTAATTCTATCAAAGAACCATTCATTGTTAGCATCTTTAAACCCATAAGCAGTAACTTGTTGTTGTTCGGAACCTTCAGGGTATGTTTGAACGTGGGAATGTAATAGTCCACCACCGAATGCTTGATTCTTTAGAGTAATGGTACTGGAACCAAGTGCAACATCACGGGGACCTAATCCAACTTCGGTACCTTCTAGACCAGCTTGGAACAAAGATGGCATGTTACCATCACCAGTTCCTGACTTGTAAAGGAAATGAAAATGTAAAACAAAACAGAACATGAAGATTGCTACTGGGATCACAATTAAACAGATAATTCTAGCAATCCAATGACTAATGTAAGTCTTCCAAGACATTTTTTTATCAGCCAAACCATTCCACAGTTCAACAACAGTATAGATACCAACGACAGAGATAATGAAAAGACCGACCATCTTAACAGAGATGGCACAACCTAAGGAAACACCTGTCAAGGTCAACCACGTCCACCAATTACAAGAGAAAGGACGAACCTCACTGTTATGAAATTTAACAAAACAAAAGAAGGATGCAATAGTGAAAAATAATAGCATAGAGTCCAATAAAATGAATCTACCTAAAGTAGCATAAGTATTTTCAAACAATACACAACATGTGAAAAACCAAACGGTAGGAAGAGAGAAACCAATAGCTTTGGCAGTGAAATAGGCTAATGGAACGCACATAGCTGAGAATGCTGCATTGAATATTCTCATTTTCACAAAATCGATATAATCTGGATAAACTTCACCAGATGGGAAATCCCAAGAACCATTGTAACCTGCAATGTAACCTGACAAACCAACTAGCATTTTTCCCAAAGGTGGATGAACATCGTGATAGAATTCGTGTCTAAGGTAATATGAACCAAACTTACCAAAATGGGCTTCATCCCACACAACATGGTTATTAGCATTGATTTTGTACATTCTTACGAATAATGCCAATAATGTGAAAACAATAGGAGCAACAATTGCCTCTACACGAATCAATGGATTATGTATTTCATCTTTACTAATTTTTGAAATTTTAGAACTATCATCCAATTCATTAGATGTATTACTTAATTCTTCCCTTTCAGAAACTTTGCTTCTGTTCCTGAGGGAGTCATCTGTCTCTTTCTGGAACCCTGTTGACGAAGACATTACGTATTGGGCGTTCGTGTATGTCTTTTTAGTTTATCAACAAATTAAAACTCTCAATAAAGGGCAGATCGAGGTTCTTGTAATCAAAAGTATTCAAATCAGTACCTTGCTATGAAGTTAATAATGCAAAAATATATAAATAAATAAGTAAATTAAATAAAAGAAGATCACGTATTGTTATAATCATTAACAGCTAGTTGAGACATGTCAAAAGTTTCGAGAATATAGGACCGAATAGAACTAACTTCCTAATGCAGTCCTCGTACAACTCGATTACGCTCTCTCTGTCTAAATCACGAAGAGATCTCAGTCTGTTCTGCTTTGCTCAGACCCAGTATCTGCTTAGTGAACAACGCATAGAAAGGTCACCAAAATTTTTCACTTTTCGTTTCGCTGAAAAATTATAATTGATGATATTTGCGTAAATGAGCAACAATTATTTGGAATCTCAGACACGCGTCATTAGCTTAGTTTAACGAGAGAGGGTAGAACCATTTATCATGTTTAACGATGTATAGTGAGCTCATCTCTCACCGTTTAAAGGACTTGGTTTGGAGTTTGCCTCTCTCACTCTTTTACACGTTATTAGTATTATTATTCTTTGGTGATGTTGCTGATCATAAAGGCAAATACATAGCTAACGATGCTACCGACGGTAAGACCTGTAGATACGAATATACTTGTGAACCCACCAGCGGCCTCCTTTTCTTGATCTGTAGATAGAGACTCTGGAATTTTCATAAAACTCATTGAGATGATATGACCATTGGTGACCCCGAACAAGAATTGTAATAAGATGTATTCTAGGTCCAATACCACAGAATGAACCTTTTGACCATCTTCATTAGTAGTACGAGATTGGATTGTAAAGTACAAGAAAAATGGAATGAATGCAATACGTGTAATAGAATATATAAATATCTTGTAAGGTGTAAACGATTGATCACGGAACATACCCCAATTTGCAATAAATCTACCAGCTAAATCACCTAGATTCCACATTGTAAATATTAATGGGATAAATTGTGCATTTGACATAGGCAATCCCGTAACAAAAATATTAGCTCCAAACACGGGGAATATTAATGTTACAATAAATGTTGTAATAATTGACAATACTAAATATTTTAATTTGGAATATAAAACACTAAATGGAACTGGTTGAGTTTCAGTAACTGTATTTTCGTAGTTTTCATCATTGTTTGAGATATTACCAAATTTCTCATCTATTTTCATATTGTAGAATAGTAGAAGGCACGAAATGCAAACTATCGATGTAGTCAAAAAATAGAAATATATGCCTTTATTACTCCCATTATTTGTGTCATCGTCGGTCTTTCCAATTGATACTATTAATAATACAACAGATGGTAAGACACCTGCTACAGCCTGTCCCATCATAACACTCTGACTATATTCTGGTCCAAATACATTAGCAATTGCCATTATACCGTTTTGTGTCCAGGCAGTCGAAATTGCACTTATTGAAATAAGAATCATAATATATATAAAGGCAAAGCCCATCCCTGTACTCTTCGATAAAGTACAAGCTAAAATGATTAACAGAAAGGTAGCAACCTGCCAAACGAGACCTCTTGCTACTCTTGCAGCATAGGAATGTTGTCTTCTCTCTAAATAAATATTATACAACAGCGACGTTAAAGTGGATACAGTCATCATTGAACTAGTAAATATCTTTGCATATGTTGTTGTCTCATTAAAAATATTATTTTGAAAGAATAATGTAGCACTCAATATATTATTCCATGGCCATAACAATCCTACACCAATAAGTAGAAAGGTCAGATAAACTAAATTTTGTAATTTCTTAGTCATCGGTAAACTCGCGAGGGTTTCATTATTGAAGTCAGTCTCTCTATCCATTTTGTCTTAAGCAAGTTGCAAGCTGTTCTAATATAACGAACTGCAGGTTCAGTATCAAATAGCAATATGTTTAAATATAACTTTCTCTCTTTTTTCTTTCTCAAACTAACTTCTATAAATTTCTATCTGAATATATCAAAAATGCTCTTTTTAATCTCGATCATCGGAAGATAACCTTTTATTGTGCGGCGACAAATGAAAACCTTTCCAAATATAGAAATATAAAGGTAAAGAGGTCAAAACCGTTTACATTTATATATAAATTTATTTAAGTGAATAATTTATTGTTATTATGATATATTATTGTACATTACATATGTGATGTAAAGAATGATGGAATGGAGTTGGTCGACTATTTTACATAAACGAAACATTAATATTTAGTTGCTAAATAAATTTGTCTGGAGGAGAGGATAGATGAAAGAAAATGAAAATGAAAATGAGATGAGATAAGTTGATTTTGTTGTTTTGTCGGCTTTTTTATATTTCTTCACTAAATTACATAACGAGAATGTAAGAAAGTGTTGTTGTAAGTAAAGGTTGTCATTAAATTGAATTTTTTTTTGTTTTTTTTCATTGAATGTATATGGGGGTCATAATAATGGAAAACTGAACAAATTTTCTAATTTTTTATGCATTTTTTATTTCTTTCACACTTTTCTGCTTCCACTATTTCCTCTCATGAATTCAACTCTAGCAATCAATGGAATATGGTCACTTGGGAATTTATCATTAGGGAACCCAACAAATTTATTAACATAGTCCTCATCTACTTCACCTAGAAGACCTCTAACACGTAGAGAATGTGTGGAGAACCAGATATAATCAATGACATCTGTGAAAGAAGGTGTGAAATTTGTAAATGGTAATTCACCAATACAGCTGTAACATGAATTTAATGCCAGATGATGGTTGAATTGCTTTTGAGACATATAACCAAAATCACGAGTGTTATCTTCCATATGATTTTTAACACTACCAGTACTGAATAATTCATAAACTGCAGAATCAGGGTATGAATTGAAATCACCACATATCAGTAGAGGAGATTTCTTTGTATCACGTTTTGGATTATCTTCCTTTAACAATGATTCCATATGATCCAATAGAACACCGACTTGGAATGTCTTAACATCATTAAATTTAGGATCCCAATGTAAATGTGTAGTAACAACCCAAACAATTTCACCAGAATGAATATGTTGTAATTTCAAATATAAAGCGACATTGTCTTTATTCATTGCACGATTCAAGTAATCTTCTGTACGTTGGAATTTTTTATGTTTCATCCAAGCTCCACTAAAATCTAATGCATCCTTAGATATCAATTTAAATTTATCTTTCTTAAAGAAAATACAACAACCATCAACCTTCTTAGAATCCTTACCTTGCATAGTCTTGGCTCTTGTCTTTGCATGGAAATTACCAACATAACCATGTTTTTCAAGGATAGGCACCCAGTATTCTTCATAAGTTTGTGCTTCAACTTCTTGTAAACTCAAAACATCACAATCATAGGATAAAATCTGTTGTTTTAATTTTTCACGTCTATAATCCCAACTTAGAGCCCATGATTGAGTGTAACGATACATCTTTGGTGTTGCATAGTGTTGACATAAAGTATTGTATGAAAGAATTGTAAAACTTTTCTTTGATAATTCAGAATCTAAAACAGAGTTAGCTTCTTTTAGAGTTTCAAATTTAGCTTGTGGTTCTCCATCTGTATTAATCTCTATAAATTGACGGTCATGAGGTAATGGTACCTCAGGTCTATTATCTCTTAAATAGAAGATTAAACCTGTCACTGATTTTTCAGTGAAGATTTTCAATAATTCTTTATCTAAAGGATTACCTTCACAACCTAGGAATTGTAAATTGAATAAACTACCTAATTCCCAAGGTAAAGTAGAGATCATATTATCAAAGAAATATAAATATTTCAATTGGAAGCAAGATCCCAATTCTGAAGGTAAGGAGGTTAATCTATTGTGAGATAAATCTAAGACACGTAGATTTGTTAAATTTTTAATTTCTTTTGGTAATTGAGTTAATCCATTACCATTCAAATATAATCTTGTTAAGAATTTATATTTGAAGATATTAGAATCCAAATTAATTAATTGTAAATTGGATAAATCCAATGCATGCCATAATTGCCCATCTTTATTTTTTTTATCTGAAGTTGGATTTAATTCATCATCATCATCGATACTAAATTGAGATAATTTCTTATGTTGCAATAGTACATTTGGAGACATCTGTTCTCTTTGATTATTATTTAATTCAACTTGTGGTGTAGTAGGTGTAGATAAAGCACTATTGTTTCCTGTAGCCATTGGAGTTGGTGTTGAGGCAGTCATCATTGAAGTATCGTTACTATTGGAAGTTGTATTATTATTATTATTCGCATTGTTATTGTTAGGATTCTTTGGATTCTCCTTAGAAGTATCAGCACCTGCAAAATCCATTAATAATTTTTGAGTCTTATCAACTAATGATAATGAAGCTTCAGTCATTTGTGGTTGTTGGGGATTTTGAGATTGGTTGGCTAAATATTTTTTCATTGCATTTTGTCTCGCATATACATTAGGTTGACCCATTGAATGCATAGAGACACTTGCTAATTGTAATTGCATCTTCCATACTGTATTATTCAAAAGCGCTGTATCTTCAAGATGTGGATGAAATAATGGATTTCCAGCATTTATATTCATTGGTTGTAAAGCAACATTATTATTTAACATTGGTGTATTATGATTAGAATCATTTCCTACAGTATTTGTATTGATCATATTATTAGCGTTGTTATTGTTTGGAACTGGTGTAGTTGAAGTAGGAACATTATTTTGAGCTAATTGTTCTAGTAATTGTCTAGAATTATTTGCTAAATGATTAACATTATTGTTATTATTGTTATTATTCTCATGAGATAAACCAGGTGGACCTAAACCTGCCATTAATTGATTCAAATGTAATGCAGAAACAGGTGTTCCTGGACCATTATTGTTATTATTTGAATTGTTATTAGTGGCAGTATTAGTTGTTGTATTGGTGCTAGTATTAATTCCAGAGATAATATTAGGGTTCATACCAGGGTACCCCATCAATGATGGTTCATTCATAGTATTTCTTTTTCTTTTTCTGTTTAGTTTGTGTATATGTCCGGAATATCTAAATCGTTATAGCAGTAGTAGTAGTAGTATGAAGAAGTGTTTTATTGCTAATGTTGAATAAAAAATAAAATTTTTAGCCTAAACAAAATTCTGAGCTTGTGTATGTATATAGTAGATACAATTCTGTCTTTATATTCAAAGCAGGAAATAAAAATGATAAAAAAGAGAAAAAAAATAAAGTTTAATTCAAGCTGGAATGGTCTTTGTATGCATGTATATATGTATATCAGAAGATTAGGAATGAAAGAAAACAATATAAAAACACTATTTGTAAAGCTTGACCAATGAGTGGAAAACAGGAAATAACAACAAATGAAATGTTTAATAATTACAAAAATATATTAAAGAACATAAAATCCACGTACCTGTGTGACTATTGTCTGTGACTGTATGACAAAGGGTTAATGTGAATGTGAATGTGTGTGTGTGTGTGATTAGAATATCCTCTAAGTGTTGTCCCTTTCCCTTTTCCTTTCCTCGCTCAAAAAAACAACAAAAAAATCTTGAAATAATTTTTTTTCTGTTTTTGGCCGTGACGAATTTCTGTCTTTCTTCTCCTTTTGGGATTAAAAGGGAATGAACGTTGACAACTTGAAACAGGTAGCTTGATAAGCTGTGGGGTGTTGTATAAGACGTCTGTCTGTTTGTCTGTCTGTCTGTGCAGTGTGGTTATGTAGTGTGGGTGTAGTTGATATGTAACTGGGCGTGAGGGTATGGGATAGGGAGGGTGCGTAAAAGAAGATACGTACATCTCTTTATATATTGTTTAAGATTTTGTTGATACTACAAGCACTCCTATACATTTAAGATAACACACCAACTAACAGTGGTGGTGTAGGATGGCCTGTATTATCTTGACACAGACACCCTTGAGGATGACACAAATTTCAGATAATTGTACAACTATTTATATATATATATATATATATCGTGGCATTGATATTCCAATGGGTATATTTATTGATAAAGATAGGACTGTACCTGTTCTTGATTCAAGACGATGTCCATCTAATACAGCAGGTATTGATGGTGTGAGTGTAGGTTAGTGACAGTAAATCTTTCTAAGTCAGTTAGGGTAACCGTGTCTGTCACGTGCCTCGGCGTATTACCCTCCCTGACAGGCTCTCTCTTTAAAAGTTTCTTTGATAAAAAAATCGTTTCTGCCATACAAAAAAAGGGCAGAATCAGCCTGAATTGACTTATTAAACCTCAAAGGAAAAGGTGAACACGTTAGGTCTATATACTTTTAGGAGTGGGTGGTAGTTTTGTTCTGTATTGCCTAAGGATGGAGGTGTTGAAATTGACGTATGAGACCGAGAAGTTGGCAGATATTGTAGAAGAACGTAATAGATTAATTCAAACTGTTAAGATATCGCCATCTAGTAATGATAATGAAAAATTGATACAACAAGTACAAAAGACATTTAAATTGGTAAATTCATTATATGATCAATGTCAGAATCATACTCTATCACAATCAGATATTGAAGGTATACGAGATTGTATGATAACGTATCGAAGATCAATTAATGACGTTGAAGAACCCTCATTTGATATAAAACAATATGTTTTCAATAAAGAGTTTGTAGATGTTCCAGTTGTGAATTCCAATTTATCAGGAACGGAAGAAATTGTTACACAGGGTCCCGAGGTGAAGAAAGTACGATTTTCTGATAATGCTCAGGAGAATAAACCTTTATCTCCAGAGATACGAGCAAGTGATATGCATTTCAAACCTTATTTTGATGATGATGAAGAGGAAAACACATTATCGTCCAGCGCAAGTAGTAACGGTAATGGTATTAATGCAGATGTGTCAAATAGAGAATTGTTTATAGAACAACAACAACGGCTAATGACACAGGATGCAGATATAGATACACTTGCAACATCTGTTCGGAGAGCTCATGGAATATCTCTAGATATTCATCATGAAGTAGAAGATCAAAATGTTGGATTACTTGCCGATTTAGAAAATATGGTAGATACTAGTGATAGGAATTTGCAAAGAGCTAAAAGACGACTTGAAGTATTTCAACAAACTGCAAGAGAAAATGGACCTTGTACTACTATTATACTATTGATAATTATATTGATTTTATTACTGGTATTGTTATAGATATATATAGATATATACATACATAACATTAATCATCACGAACACTCTCACGACGACCAAACTTGAATCAGTTGCAACCTCTTCTTCATGATTTACTTTACTTTCCTGTTTTTCATAATGTATTACTAATTATTACTTTTATTATTGTGGAGTGCTATCATTTTTTGGTAAATATATCTCTATCTCCCTGCGCGATATTAGTGAGGACACCCGAAAATATTCTTGTTAAGAGGGCATCGGAGATTTCTGAAACGAACAATTTCATTATATAAGCTGATGGGGATTAGAGGTAAGTGGTATGAACCTGAGAAACAAGATTCAATAACGTAGAATGAAATTGTTTTTTTTTCAATATAACGTTTTAATTTTCGTTAGTTAATGCATTGTAAATTATTTACACTTGACATCATAACCAGAAATAAACTATTTTGTCGAGAAATAATGACGAGACAACTAAGAAAGAGAACAAGAACTGTGGTGAAGGAAGAACAAACTTCAAAAACTTCAAAATATTTTAAAAAAGTTAAAGTGAAGAAAGAAAAAGAAAATGAAGTATTGGTAGAGGACTCTGTTGATGTTGAGTGGGTGAAAACTCTTAACAATAAGGACTATTTTCAATGGATTGGAGAGAGAACTGGTAATATAGCTAGACGATGGGATATTCCTTTATCTGATGATGCATTCCAACCAATAAATGGTAATAAGTTACCTAAACATTTTAAATATATTTATTTGAAACTAAGAAATATGAGATCAAGCATTAATGCACCAGTAGATTCCGTAGGTGGGTCTTCAGTATCAATAACTGTAGCGGAACAACTTGGTATTTCTAAAGAAGAATTGGTTCCCAAAAACTACAGATTACAAACCTTGATTGGTATAATGCTTTCCTCACAGACAAAGGATGAAGTGACGGCAAAGGCAATGTACAATATCACAAAATATTGTCTCGATAATTTTGGTTCAAGAGGTATATCTCTTGATGCAATGTTACAGATAGACGAACCAACTTTAGATACCTTGATTAGAGCTGTTGGTTTCCATTCTAGAAAGGCAAAATACATTACTCAGACATGTCAGATACTTGTGGATCATTTCAATTCAGAAATTCCAACCACTCCCGAAGGAATGATGTCACTTCCTGGGGTAGGTCCAAAAATGACATACTTAACTTTACAAAAAACTTGGGGTAGAATGGATGGTATATGTGTTGATGTTCATGTTGATAGACTTTGTAAGTTATTTAAATGGGTGGATGCTAAAAAATGTAAGACGCCGAACGATACAAGAGAAGAGCTACAAAAATGGTTACCTTTACCTTTATGGCGTGAAATTAATAGTTTATTGGTTGGATACGGACAAGCCATCGATAGAGCTAGGGTAAAAGTATGTGAGCTTTGTGCTACAGAAGAAAACCCCTTCATTCCTGGGAAATCGAATTCTAATAACCATATTTGTCCTAAAGTTGCAAGTGCAGAATTATTAGATATGGTACCCCATATGAAAAATTATCAAAGTTGGGTCAATTTCTTAGTGAAGGAGGCAAAAATTCATGATATTATTAAGGACGAATCGCCATCAATTGACAACACACTTGTAGATAATGAGCCTCCCCTTGTTAAATTAGAAGATGAAATTAGGATTAAACCTGAAATTAAGATGGAAAATGAAGCTTTCTGAGTCAAATCTATAATCACTTCGCTTCTCTCTCTCTCTCTCTCTCTCTCTCTCTCTCTCTCTCTCTCTCTGTTTTACACCCTTTTATTGTCATTCTTTAAATATCAAATATATAATACTAATTCCAATCTATAACTTTAAGTAGAGTGCACATAATTTAAGTAATATATTTAGAACTAGTATATATCATAATTAATTCTAATTCTCTTGAATTACAGTAGTAAGTCTTTCTTTTTTTTTATGTTTTGTTTTAATTTTTTTAATTTGCTATTTAATGGGAAGCCATCAACTGACGCTTGGTTGGTAAATAAAAAAACAATAGTGATAAATGTTTATATTATATATTCCAATAAATATAGAATATCTATGACAAAATTAAAGTGTATATAAAATTACAGAAGACTTCGAAGACTTTTTTTTAAATGACTAACCATGGATCTTCATAGATTTCTTCAATAACAGGCCTCTTATGGACATTTCTGTTTAAGATCTTCTTAATCAAGTTCACACATTCTTGACTTATATCTTCATTTTGAATAACCTTTAAATCACCTTCCAATATTTCATCAATATTATAAAAAGGATTTTCCTTGAAGATAATGGTATATAATAGAATACCAATAGCCCAAATATCTTGAGGTTTACCCTCGTAAGGATCACCACTTAGTACTTCAGGAGCAGCATAATCAATTGTACCAACAAAGACATCAAATGGTCCACTCTTAACATATGTAGCTGAACCAAAATCGATTAATTTTACAAAACCCTTGGAATCGACGATCACATTTTCATCCTTAATATCTCTATGTACAATACCCTGTTTGTGAAGATGTCTTATACCAGACACAACTTGTTTGAAAATCAACTTGGCTTCCAATTCAGTCATATTAGTTTTAAATTCAATCAAATCGAATAAATCAATACAACCAGTTTCACCATGTACTGGTGTTTCAATATAGTAATAATCGTCATCTTCAAAAAAATCTAATAGTCTCAAAATGTTTTCCTGTGGCTTTTTATTCAAAGTGGCCATAATTTGGATCTCAGATGGAATGGTTCCTAATGATCTATCTCTAACCCAGGTATCGACTAAAATTCTTTCTTTAAAAATCATTTTAATCACAACAATGTATTTCTTTTTCTTATGAAGACAGAGATTAACTTTACCATAAGCACCTTCACCCATTTTCTGCAATATAAAAAAATCGGAGAATTTTTTAGTATGTTTATGAGAACCAATATGGGTACTTGGCACTCTTAAGAATGTAGTTGGAGGTTCTTCTGAATCCGAATTGTTTTCAGTATTTTCGTTTTCTGTTGTGAATGATTCATTATTTTCTACATTTTCACGAGCATCACCGATAGTAACGAGGGTTCCAATCTTACTTATAATTAAGCTTTGATCCACTTTAAAATTTCCCTCTTTGACAAACTGAGTTTTATCCTTTGTGTACATCCTAGCCAAATCCAATTTTCGTTTCATCTCAGGGTCATTTATTTCCTCTACACTACCTGCTCTTTCCTTAGTATCTATAATGTCTTTAACATCTTTGGATTCCTTTGAATCCTGGGATGTGATAGTGGACGAGGTAGATATTGAGAAATTTTCTTTCCGGTCTCTAGAAACTGGGGAAGCTGTATAACTTCTTGATGAATTCTCATTTGAAAGTAACTCTTTAAATTGCGAAGATTTGATGGAGTGGTTGGAGGTTTTTGGCGTCAGATTTCTTGATAAAGAGGCCGTGCTAGAGTTGTTGCTAATATAGGTTAAATCGCTTTCCTTTAACATACTTAATTGATTAACGTTAGTTTGGTAATCTTCTATTTTAACATCTCTGGAATGGGTAATCCAAACTAATGATACACTAGAAGATATAACACGTAACTGAATATCAACCTTAATCAACGAACCATCTCTATGACGACCATCAATACCGATTGAGGCATAAAAATATTCTGGATCATTATTCATATCTGCATGAACTTTTCTAAAGAAATGTTCTGTTAGAACCAACCCTCTGTTTGAACTTAATGATATATCCAATTCAGGGTAGTTACAAGAAATATAGTCGATCATATCGTTAAATTCTGGAATAATCGTAGTCATTGGCTTACTCACCAACTCGGCATAGTGCAAACCAAACATATTCTTTGAAACAGATCTATTAAAACTTACTAATTGCAAAGATTGCGAATCAATAACAAAAAGACCTGCAATGTATGGTAAACTATGAACCTTTAACTTAATCGAATTTTGTAATAAAGTAGCTGAAACAGCACATGGGATATTGGACGATAAATGGTTTAATGTGAAATATCTCATTACATTAATATGGTTCGACACTCTTACAGGCATGGGCAATAACTCGTCATCCTTACCTTGTATTTCCCCATTACGGATACCATCAACCATATCCGCAAGGGACTGACTTAGGGTACTGACATATTGTAATTCGTTAGCAAATTTAACTTCTTTTTTATTGACCTTCTCTGTATCACCGACAGATGATAAGAGATTCGTTGGTCTTCTAACGTGTTTTGTTAAATCTTGTACTGACGTATCAGTACTTATATCATCATCAGAATCTTCATCAGTTTTATCATCAGCACCAGCACCAAGTAAAAATTTAGGGGCAGAACGACCTCCAAAATTTAAACACTCTTCCAATATATTGTTATTATTTTTCTTTAAAATGCTAGTAACTTCATAGTTATCCAAATCTAAAGCAACATCAACATAGTCACAAGGAACTTTTTCAAACACACAAACTAACAGTCCGTTTTTTCTCTTGGCCCAAATGGATGCCCAAACTAAGTCATTTTTAGTCCCCGGTGAAGAATCGTTTCCTGGTTGAACAATACCAATAATTTCACCTGTAAAGGCTAATTCTTGGTCTTCTGTTGAAAGAATCTTATGCAATACAAAATTTCTAGAATCTGAGTGAATTAAATCCAATAAAGTCAAGGTTTTCAACACATGCTGAGAAATACCAAAAATTAGACATGCCAAATCGTTTGCAGCTTTGAACTGCCAAGGATATTGTTGAGAACATGTAAAAATTGCTTGAGGAGCAGAATTTTTTGTGGAAGCAAACGTTCGTAAAATTCTCCTGTAATCTTCTGAGGTACTTTTTAATGTATCTACATATTGTTGAGGGTCTTCAAAACCTTCTAATTCATCCCGGAGAGTTTCATTCCCATCGGCATATGTTATATTACGTTCATAGAATGGTTGAGCCAAACTATCAAGTAATGTTCTTTTCAATCTCAGAGAGTTTTCTGTTTCATTGTCATCATCAGTATGAAAGAAGTCATCATCTTCGGAACTATCATTATCTAATGGACCTCTGTCTGGAACAGGCTTCTTAATATTAAATAATGACAAGGCATGCAAATCAGTTGCCCTCAAAGAAGTATTTTTTTCAAGTGTTTCATTCAATAAATCAAGTAAATTAATTAAATTTTCTCTTTGTTCACTAATATATTGTGAATTACCGGTGCCATCTTGATTCAGTAAATTTTTATCACTACCATTATGACTCTGTTCAGTTAATGTCGACAATTCATTTGTTTGATTGATTATTTCGTTGCTAGTGTCTCTAAATGGTTGTCTAAACGATATTCTTGATGTGACTCCTCTACGTAAACCTGGATCGTTATAACCGCTAACTCTATTCCTCATATTGTATGAGCTCATAATTTTTGGTAGAAATGCTAATGAATTTGCTCTATGTGCAAGTGGTATATTAAGATCGATATTTTTATTGCTATTGAAACCGTCATAATAAATTGGTTGTCCATTCTCACCTACTGATCTTCTATTAATATTATTCATGGTATATGATGTTTTGATGGTTGGATCAGTATTTTTCCTTGAAAATGAATTATTTTGATAATTAGATACAAATGCATTTAATGCAGCCGTCGGAGATGTCCATTTCTGTGAAGAGTTATATATTGGAATGTTATCAGCTACAGACAGTGACATACTTCTTAAAGGTCTAACTGCATCATCTTCATTAAATTGATCATTATCATTACTATTAATATTTTCATCAGGGGAAGCAGTATCATGGTCCCTTATCTTTGGAACATCTAATTTTTGAGATCCATCTAACGAATTTATATTAGAATCTTTATCTTTTCCATCTTTATTTGCTAATGTTCCATCTTCTAACATATCTGGATTACTAATTATAATCTCTAAAGATCTTTTAAGAATAGATAATCTAACGGCTAAGGAGTTTGGTGATAATGGATTATATGAATATGAATGAGTAGATTCATTAGGTAAATTGTATAATTCTTGTAAATCGATATCTGTTAAAGTTGACACAGTGGAATCAATAGATTTTGTTCTATTAATATTATTAAATATTGGTTTTTCTGTATTTGGTAATTTTGTTGTTGATGAAACAGGTGTTATATCAACTGTTGATATTTCAGAAGATATGTTTTCATCTTGATTTTCTGAATTTGACATATTATTATTATCTTGTTGTTCTGTTTCTTTATCTGTATTATTCTTATCTTGTTGTTCTGTTTCTTTATCTGCATTACTTTTATCATCATTTTGATGGATTTCTGTTGCTATTGTAGTTTCTTCTTCTATTTTATTTTCAGGTAAAGTAATTTGTGAATTATTTATTGATGCAGTAGTTGAAGGTGCAACTTTTTTAATAGCATGCTTTTCTTTCAAACTCAAAAATGAATTATGAGAAGAATTAGATGCTCCAATATATGGCATATCAATGTAATTTTATTTATTTTATAATATTAAGTATTCAAAGCCAAAAAAAAGAAAATGAAAAAGAATTAAAAATTAAAATTAGAACTCAGTTGTGGTATTAGTTGTGAATGTATTAGA
The DNA here is from genome assembly GCA_030571355.1 of Maudiozyma serrabonitensis. NCBI lineage: Eukaryota > Fungi > Ascomycota > Saccharomycetes > Saccharomycetales > Saccharomycetaceae > Maudiozyma > Maudiozyma serrabonitensis. Next base: position 26,947 of record JAJLXS010000060.1, on the reverse strand, counting down.
TGATGATGCTATGAATGGACGTAATGATAATAATGTTTTACTTTTTTTTTTAGATCCTCTCCCTATTATATTTTCTAATCTTTGTTATTAGTTTCTTAAACTATTGTCTTAAGAAAAGTTGAAGTTAAATGAGAAACACTTGTAATATTAATATTTAGGATAGAAAGGGATATTATATGTGTCTAGTGAATACTCTCGGTGTTTATGTACAGGGTATACTCCTTAACTAATATAAAAAACAACAAAAATCAAAACCGTTTATTTCTATCTTTAAAGCCAAAAAAACAAACAAAATAGAAGTAATCTATCTAACTAGATATTTCGAGTTACTTATCCTTAAAAAGAAAGACTGTCAAATATGTAAATATATTCTTTTAAAGACTCTTTTTCTTTTATCCTTACCACCAGTCTAACTATCTAACCTGGCCCCCCCTTCCTGTCTTTACTTCGCTCCGTTGCCTTCTTTTTTCATATAATTTTCTTTTTGGCTGTCAACATTTTTCTATGGCAAATTTTATTATGTAAACAGTTCAACCCTTATTTTTTTTTTCTCTATGGGAGGGTTTCTCTCTTTGTGAGAGGCATCCTCTATAGATACTAGTACTTAACGCTGAAAATGTGTTGAGAATATGTTAGCGTAATTGTTTCAACTATAGGCTCATAATATAGATAGATAGTTGGAAGTAAAATGTGCCTTTAAACAGTACTTTTACTGTTGTTAGATGACTATGCACAAACATCACTGACTACGATTATCACGTGCAAACTCCGAACTCAGAAAAAATCCTGTTTTGCCGTTTTTTGACAATTTGACATTTTAAAAAGCAAAACTAATTAATCAGTAACAAATTATTCTGGGAAGTGACACAAATTAAAAAGGTAGAGTAATTTAACTTAGTTTTATTGAATTGAGAGGCTCTTTATTTAATTAATTTTTTTAAATAAAAGATTTGAATTGAAAGTTAATTGTTAAAGTTCTAAGAGAGCAGTGCATATTCATTATTTTCTTTTTTTTGATTTTGTTTCTTGGAAGATGAGTGTGGCGACAAGTCTATTACTTACAGGGATTGGTGGGCTTTTCTACAAGTACGATAACACCCATAATTTTGAATTAGATCCAAGCATTTATCTACCTGTATATGAGTACAGAGAAAAGGTAATCATTCCAAAGATTGCAAATATACAAGAAGAATTCACTATTGCAATTGTTAATTTTTTTCAAGGTTTATTTAATAATCAACCTTTCGTATATCCCTTACGAGGTTTCTTAGAATTGATATATTATCCACAAAAATATTTATATGGTACAATAAGTACCTTTTTGTTTTATTTGATTAGTTATTCAATTATTACTATTTTATATTGGATTACCTTAACACCACTTTATGTTGGATTTTTTTTCGTTTTGGGACCAATTGGAGTCCTTTTAGCTTTGATTCAAACTTTTTTACATGCAAATATTTTAACTATGATGTTTATGAGATTTTCACATTCTACTAATAATTTGGTTAGAAATTGTTTAGATATAGAGTCAACAACAAATAATAATATTGAAAGAATTACTTCAATTAAATATTATGTTCCAATCAGTACTACATATTTTTGGGTACTTTACTTACCAATGAAAATATTTAAATATTTTGGTTCTTTAGTTATATTAATCATTTTATTAACCATATCTGCAATGCCAATTATTGGACCTATATTATTTCATGGTTTAATATCTCCATTTATTACGAAAATATATATATCAAAGACATTAAAATTGAATCAATTTGATGATCAAGATAGATTACATCTTTTTGCTCAATATTTTGGTGCATATACCTCTTTTGGTTTAGTAGCTTCGATGTTAGAGACAATTCCACTATTTTCAGGTATATTTCTTTCAACTAATATCATTGGAACAACTTTGCTAGCTGTAGAGACTATCCTTATCACTAACGAAACAGAAGGATCTAACGAATTACCCGACCAAAGAAGTGGGAAAAGAAGAATAAGAAGAAGAAGTAATGATACGTTACCTGCTAGAAGCACTACTGATATATTACCTGAATTATGTCGTTCAAGTTTAGATGAAAATAGTAATGAATTACCAAATAATAATTTGGTACCTGAGATGTCTCCAAATATTAATAATGGAAGTGGAATCCTTTTGTCCGGTCTTTGTAACACTAGTGAAATTCCAAGTATAAATCTAAATAATACCAACAACTTTCCTAGCAATAATAATTCACAACCTCCCATTGGTAAATCGAAAGATGTTATTAGCTAATATCATTTAATTATAAGATATATACATCTATTTGAATATCATAACGGTGTGTAAAATTTTAAATTAAATTATATAAAATAGAGTATGTACGAATGATTTTTTTTTCCTTGTTTTTGTTTCAAAAAAAAAAATGGTCATAAAAAATAATAATAATTATAATAATAATTATAATAATATTGATAAAAAGGTAGAGAACAAAGAATATTTTAAGTGTCTTGTATTGTTGAGGATTGAATCCATCGAACCTCCCTCCCTGTGTTAAAAACTAAAAAAGCGTTTTTGCCTGTGACATTGATATATCGAGATATTCAAAAATTATTAAAAATATAATTCTTATTTTATTATTGCTATATTTTATTAGCCCAATAATCCCAATCCCATATATTTATATCCTTTTTATCGTCACTTGTATCATTAGTTATCGTTGTTGTAGTTGGAACAGATGCTGTTGTTGTGAAATTTATACCAGCAGCACCATTTTTCATTTTACCATCTGCTGCAACATATGTATCCTCTGGAGAATCAAATTTAATACGTTTAGATTCACTCATTATGGATGGGGAGTCATTTGCATTGGATTTTATACTATCTGGAGTTAAGTTCATCTCATCGAGTTTCCTCTTCTTAGTGTTACAATCGGCATTGTTGGATGGTGTATCAATAAATGCTAAATCATTCAATTTCTCACAGATATTATTCTCTAAGCCATTGAAAATTGATGCGATACTACCCAAATTAATGCCATAATTTCTGACTTCTTTTTGTTCAGACATATATTTGGATTTCATAATTAATTTATTACCATCTACTATACTTACATCAACAGGATCACGTTCTCTAGCACGTTGTGCTACTTTAGTCAATTTCTTTTTCTTACCTGTACGGTTAGTTAAATCAATAAAATCTTGAGAAAACTTAATTTGTGGTTCATATTCGTCGTCTTTTAGACCAAGAGTATCTGAAAGAGTACTCAAGAATAAATCCATTGGAGATGCTTGGAATGCTTCTTGTCTGTGCTTAAATCTAGATGCAATCTCTGTCTTTTTAATGTTCAATGATTGTAATTCATCTTCTTCTTTCTTAAACACTGGATTAATTTCACCGCTACTAACTGATAGTGATTCATTACCAACTAATTGAGGTGTTCCTCTTGCACTAATATTTGTCAATCTTGGTGTTGGTACATTAGATAGAGACTTCACATTACGAGACGACGTAGACGCAGATGGCGACGGTTTCTTACTATTATTACCTTTATTATTGACTCCGTTGGAGTTAGTAGCTTTTTCACGAGATGGTGAAACCTTAGCAGAGGTTGGAATACTTGCATTTCTAGAGTTACTTTTCATTACATCAGGAGTTGCATTCGCTGTAGTAAATTGGTTCCCTGTTGCTTGAGATATCATGCTATCATTTTCACTGGACATTCCAGCATTTGGTGGGATAGGTACAGAAGGTTGCCTACCGTTGATCTTAGCATTCATAACGTTAGAATTTGGAATAGCACCATTCATTTGAACAAAATTATTGTTCATTTGTGGTGTATTCGCATTACTGCCATTCATCTGCTGTTGCTGTTGTTGCCATTGCATTTGCTGTTGTTGCTGTAATTGTCTGTTCTGTAGTTGTGCCCTTTGATTTGGTCTCATCCGTTGAGCTTGAGCTTGAGCTTGAGCTTGAGCCTGAGCTTGAGAAATGTTGGCATTATTTTGAACAGGTGTTGGAATACTATTGATAGGAATGTTATTACCAGATTGAGGTTGCTGTTGCTGTTGTTGATCCTGTTGTTGCTGTTGCTTTTGTCTTATCAACTGTTGTTGTTGCTGTATCAATTGTTGTCTTCTTAGAATCTGGATCTTCATACTTTCCCAATACTTTTGATATTTCATAATCAACTTGTCAACGGTATCTAGCTTCACAACATATATACCCTTTGAGCATTTGTCTAGAATTTCCTTGACAAATATTCTTAATTGAAGAACTTCCTTCAAAAATGCCTCACTTTTAGTAAATACGTAAACTTGTGGAGCATAATTACTCACTTGAGCAAACAATTGTTGGTTCATTTGTAATTTCCTTTTAATTTCTTCTCTTTCTTGAGGACTGATAGAATTCGTTAAATCATTTAATCTCAAAGGAGTTCTAGCCGCATCTGTTGAAATCTTTCTAACTGTTTCGATGTCTTGTGGTGTTGGTTGTAATAATTGTAACATTGATGCCCTTTGTGAATTTGTCCTCTGGTGACCTTGTGACGGAGGTACCTGTTGCTGCTGCTGCTGCGCCTGTTGTGCCTGTTGTGCCTGTTGTTGCTGTTGCTGTTGCTGAACTTGCATCTGTTGTTGGGAAATTGGTGTATTTCTAGCTTGTTGCGGGACATTTTGCAAATTGTTCATCTGTTGCATGTTTCCACGTGATGGAGCATTATTGCTACCGACTACCATATTATTATTATTATTGTTATTATTGTTATTATTATTATTATTGTTGCTACCAGTATTAGATACTTCATTATTACCATTCATGTTCATATTATTTTGACCAGATCTTGTAGCAGCGGCAGCAGCTTGTTGAGCCATACGCGATGATTGTATCTTCTTCAAGGCCTTTTGATTTATATATTTTCTAATAAAACTCTGTCTATTAGCATCAGTCATGTTTGCACCAAATTGAGTTTTTTGGAATGTCTTACATGCTTCCATAGCTTCCTGTAACAAAGCCCGTTGTTCATCTGGAGAGAATATTTGATTAATTTGACCTAGAACATTAGGGACTTCACCTGATCTATTTCTAAACATTTGTTGCTGTTGCTGTTGTTGCCCTGCAACGACGTTTGCATTATTGCTATTGTTATTGTTGGTATTATTAGCATTTGGATTGACATTAGAGTTATTATTATTATTGTTATTATTAGTATTATTACCCATCTGTTGTTGCTGATCCTTTTGTCTCTGTTGAATCTGTTGTGATTGTTGCATTTGCTGTTGCTGTTGCTGTTTTGTTTGTTGCATATTCATAACGTTATTAGCATTAACTTGTTGGATCTTAGATTTATATAACAATTGTTGATGAATCTTATAAACTTCTTTAGCAATTTGCATATCATGTGGAGTTAATCTCTTTTGTTGAGCCAATTCTGTAATTTGTTGCCATGTATTAACATCTGCAGGGATATTTGGTATCTTTTGTAACAATTCTCTTGGTATTGGAGCTACTTTCATTTGATTAATTAATTGTCTTTGTTGTGGAGTCAACTGATGTCTCTGTTGTCCTTGACCTAGCTGACCTTGCTGTTGCATCTGTTGTTGTTGCTGTTGCTGTTGCTGCTGTTGTTGCATCTGCTGATGTTGTTGTCTGTCCTTTAATTGTTGTTGTGCCTGTTGTCTTGCTTGAGCTTGTTGATTTAAAAACATTTGAGAATTCATATTCATTGTATTAGGCATATAATTCATATTATTATTGTTACTGTTATTTGGAAATCCATTATTACCATTCATTTGTTGTTGTTGTGATACTTGATCATTTCCATTATTATTATTATTGTTTTGAACATTTTTATTACTAGCTAAAGATTTTTTTCTTGTATCTCTAGTATTTCTCATAGCTGCAACTTTTTCTTTCATACTATCTAAATATTCTTCCTTTGAAGAACTTTTAGCGAATAAAGCACTTTCAAAATTTTTTGCGTGAACTTTCATCTTTTCTGCTGTAGCATTAGTTCCACCATTAATTTCATTAATATCCATTAATACTTTTAACAATTCAGCTACATTTCTCGTTCTATCCTGGATAGAAAGACCCTCTTTACCACCTACGTTCATTATAATTTATTTAAAAATTGGGAGAATAAACAAAAAGAATCAAACGTGTATCAGAGAGGCGAGAATAGTGGTATGAATGTGTAATATTTCTCTTTAACTATTGTAGATGAAAAAATTAACGGAAATAAAAACTTGAATTAGTTTCTATCCTTTATTAAATATATGTAATTAAATTCAAATTCTAGTGTTTGAGTATGTATATTTTGCTCTCTCTCTCTCTTTTTTGCTTTCTTTCTTTTCTTCTTAAAGCAAAAAAAATACTGATTACCGGGAAAGGGTGAAAAAAAGCGAAAAACGAAAAAAAAATGTAACGAAAAAGACCCAAAAAAGTATAGTAAATACAATACACTCACACAGCGAGCGGATATCTGAAAATAATAAAATGTTCAATAGATTTCTCTGCACACACACACACACACACACACACTGAGATAGATAGAGAATTAAAGGATGTTTTAAACGGATTAGTGATATACTCAGATAGTGATATTCTTCTTCTTTTCTTGAAGATTTGAATATATGTAATGTAGTGAGGTACTGATCCCTATGTAAGACAATTGAATGATCTTGTCCTGTCTAGCTATTTTTTTTCACAGTAGATAATTTTGATAATCTATCAAGTAATTGAGGATAATAGCTTTTGCAAAATATGAAACAGTCTAGTTAATGTAGAGAATTCACACTAAGGAATGAAATACTATCAGTGGATATATTGTTCACTTTTCGTAATGAAATCAAGTGGCAATAATACCGTATATTTCAACAGACATTTAGTCACCGGTAGCTTTTTTTCTTTTTGGTTTTTGGCTCAGCCACATGGGGTGCCGCCGTGCAAAGTGATATGTCGGTGAGGAATGCTTTGGAATTCTTTCGCAGGAACGCGTATAATTTCGTGGGGGTGTGGGGGAATTGATGATAATGTGAGATTTATAATAATAACATTAAACATATAAATATATAAATAAATATGAAGTTCATCTAGATGACAGGAGGTTATGGTTTCTTGTAGATGATATCTTCGAGGATACCGTTGATTTTATTCTCTGCGGCCGCTTCTTGTTGTTTGCTTTCACCGTTGTTGTCTACACTGACATGCATATCCAATGCTAATTTATTTTTAGCTAATTGATGAATTTGTTCTTCAATAGAATCTTGACTGATCAATGTAGATACGTATACTTCTTTGGTTTGACCTACACGATGTGATCTATCGGCAGCTTGTCTATCGTCATGAGGATTAAAACTTTGATCAAATATTATTACATGGTTGGCACAAACTAAATTAATACCAAATCCACCAGCTTTTGTTGATAATAAAAATACTGGAATTGTTTTATCCTCATAGAATGTATCAATCAATGATTGTCTTTCGTTAACTTGTGTCGATCCATCAAGTCTTAAAAATTTATAACCTAATGTACTTAAAACAGGTTCTAAAATATCCAAAACTTGAGTAAATAACGAAAAGATTAATATCTTTTCATGTCTTTTATCAACTACATCCTTTAGAATTTGATTCAATTTATCAATTTTACCACTATTCATCCATTCGTTATTCTTTAACGCATATTTACCTAAAGTTCTTGGAAAATTTCCACAAAGTTTATGTAATTCAAAATCTGTCATATAACTCATATCTTCCTGAATATATTGTTTATTACCATCCATACTATATGCAGGTTCACTAAGAATAGCTGTACTCATAGCATCAACTGTCTTATCATCATAGATATCTCTAAATAATAATGGATGAATAGAAGCTTTTCTTAAAGTCATAATTAAATTTTTTGAATCCATATTAGCTTTATCCTCACTTGTTGCAGTACCGTTTTGTACTTTTTCACGATATTCTTTAGCATTTGATATGGCATGATCATATATCTTTCGTTGAATTTCATTTAATTCACACATTACAATCTTATTATGTTTCTTTGGTAAATGACGTAACACTTGATCCTTATGTCTACGTAAAATAAATGGTTTCATCATTGTCTTAGCACGTTCAATGGCTTCTTGAACTAATAATGGATTATGATCATTACTATCATCGGTAGTTTTAGCTCTTTGTTTGAAAATCGCCGTTAGGGAATCCTTCTTAGAGATAAATAATGTAGGCATTATAAATTCTAATAATGACATTAATTCACGAAGATTATTTTGTAATGGTGTCCCCGTTAATAATAATCTAAATTTTGCTTTAATTTTCATTAATTTATTAAATCTTTCAGACATAGAATTCTTTAACATATGACCTTCATCATATACCACGACATTGAATCCACTACTCTTTAAAAATGCAACATCATATTTATTCCCAGCGGCTAAATTATAAGTAGTAACAATAACATCATATTGACCTGCTGTACGTTCTAAATAATCTCTTAATTCTGCTCTCTCTTGTTGTGACCCATAGTATGGTTCTACTTTCATTGATGGACAAAACTTTTTGAATTCACGTAACCAATTCTCTAATGTTGATGACGGTACTACAATCAAATTGGGACCTGGTTCATTGATTTGCTTCAAATATGCAAGAAATGAAATCACTTGACATGTTTTACCAAGACCCATATCATCTGCAAGGATACATGACATACCATTATGATATAATAAGTTTAACCAATTGATACCCATTTGTTGATAATCCTTTAATTGAATATCTGACGATAAGAGACGTGGTTTACCCTTGAAATACTTCACAGGACCCTTTCTCTGGACTGCAAGTTTCATGTTACGACGATGAGTACGGCTACTCATTGTAGGACGTTTTGAAAATGCAATCTCCTCATAATCCTCATCCTCATCTTCTATATCTTCCTCCTCTTCCTCAACTAATTCAAAATCACTATCGCTATCCGGACCATGTGCAGTTTTATTTTTTTCATTTAATGATAAACTGGAAGGTGCAGGAGTAGGAGTACTGCTTGCTTCAGTTTCATCAAATTCTTCTACTATTGCGTTATTCTTTGGGTGTTTATCTTCTCTATCATCATCATCTTCTTCGTCATCATCTTCATCCTCATCATCGATAGAGATAACTGGAATACCTGCATTATCATTTGGATCAGTAGAATTAGAATCACCATTATCATTCAAATCAACACCCCATGTTTTCATTTGATTTTCAATAGATGTACCATAGGATGCACATGTTTTCAATAACGAATCAATTGCATTGTAACCTCTTATAGATTGTTTGATCTTTTCAAGAAATCTCTCTGTTTCTTTCTTTTGATTACCACGATATCCACGACCACCACGCTTACCTTTACCATTTGTTTGAACTTCTTTACTCTTGGTGATCTCTTCTTCTGTCAAAAATTCTTGTAATACAAAATGATCTAAATTTGAAAAGGGTCTCTTTGATACAATGACTTTGGCTTTATCAAAAGTTGTGTCGGCCAGATCCGCAAGATCTAACGGATCAGATGTGTTTAAGAACTCTAAAGTTTGGTCATCAATATCAATGGCTGCGGAACTTTTATCCTCATATTCTACATCACTGTCAGATTGATCATCTTCTATCCCTGAATCGGCATCATCTAAAAATTCACCTTCACCTTCATCCTTCATCAATTTTTTCACTTTATTATCAAGCATTTTACTCCTTGCATTGTCTAACTCACTACCTCTAACTAATTTTCTTTTTTTCTTAGCAACTTTTGGTGAATTATTACGTTCAGGTGAAGAAGATAACGTCTTTAAACTTCTGCTATTTTTAATTTTTGATAACAAGGAAGGATCATAAAGCATCCCATTCTTACCGCGATGAACACCTACTATATCATCATCTTCATCATAATCCTCATAATCTCTATCTTCGTCCTCACGTTTTTTATATGCTCTTTTCATTGAGGTAGAATATCTATCAAAAATAGAACTCTTTGGTTTATCTACATTAATTTTAGTAGACACCGATTGTTTAGAATTTGAAGATGAGATAGAATTTAATCTTGCTGTTGAAGATGCTTTATTCTTAATGGTGGAACTCGGCGATTTTGACCATGATGATCTTTGTTCTTGAATTCTATTCAGACGTGCTCTAGCATTACCAATATCGGATGCATTTGATTTAAAAACAGCTTGAATCAAAGTCGATGAGAAATCAGGAAATTCTTCCTGTAAAGTAGCTAATTGTTCAGTTGGAGACACAGTACTCTCTGCCGCACTAGTAGATGCTTGCAAATTTGGCTTATACATGAATTTATTACGTAAACTTGCTGCTTGATCCCTAACAGTTTCCTGACCAGATGATTTCAATGGTGATGAAGAAAGAATCCTGCTATTTGGAGATGACGTCTCTGGAACCTGAACCTCGTCGTCGCCTGGGAAACTATCTGTCATAATATATTAATAATATTTTTTTAGTGATGATTCTATCGTCTAAGATAAAACAGAAACCCTTATTTATTTTAGTGTTCTATTAAAATTACAATAACAAATAAAATTGATCACTTTTTTAATGTTATTATATAACGCATTTAACTATTAAGAATCATTATAGTTTTGCAGTTTTCGCGTTTGCTCAGCATAAACTGAAATTTTTCAGTTTTTCTCTCTTTGAATTTTTTTTTTTGCGATGAGCTCTCTCTTTCGATAACTGCAGAGAGGTGACATAAAAAGGGTGTCTGCCTGTTCATGACGATGCAAGTATGGTACGTTATTGCAAGAAGCTATATAAACCATCACTTTCTGAACTAGATTGAACGATTTGTTTGGTTGACAGTTTGTACCAGAATGTAGATAAGGAAAAACAGACAAGTTAAAGAAAACTAGAACTCTCTTATTTTGTAATATTCTGTTTTTGGAAATATGTTAGAAGTGTATGCATTTGGATCAAATGGAAATTTCCAATTAGGCTTAGGTCATGCCGATGATATCATCGTACCACAGTTATCATTGTCTCTAGATGTCGGTAAAGATGTAACTGTGAAAAAAATAGCATGCGGTGGTAATCATACTTTGTTACTATTGAGTAATGGAGACGTTTATGAATGTGGTAGTAATGCTATGGGCCAATTATCTAATGATCCTCAAGTAGAAACTGTATCGAAATGGATAAAACTAGATATGAAAAATATTAAAGATATCTCATGTGGTTGGGAATTTACAGTTTTATTGGATATTTCTAATAATGTCTGGATACGTGGATATGGTCCTAAGGGAGAATTAGGTCTTGGAGATAACATCACTAAAATATCGACATTTCAAAATATTATGAGTCTTCCACAAGATTATAAATGTGAACTCTTCACATCATTTCAGAATTGTACTTTAGTGGTTCAAAGGCCAGATGATGGATCCATAATCTATGGATGGGGCAGTAATACTAAATGTCAGTTACTTACCCCAAAGAGCAAATCTATCTTTGTCCCAACTATCATATATGAAAATGATTCCCAGAAAATTGTTCAAGTGGCCATGGGGAAAAATTTTCTTTTATTGATTGATGATAAAGGAACTATTTTATCTACAAGAGGAGCTATCCCTGCAAGCTTCCATTTAGATGAATGGAAGGATAAGAAAGGATTGGAGGTTTATACAATGTGGTCATCCATACATATTCATTACCAAAATAAGATTTATTCATTTGGATTTGGTGTTTATGGTCAGATGTTTGATAATGATTATTTCAAGAAGACTGTTATGAATACAACTACTTCAAAACTGGTTGAGATTAAAACAGGTAGTGAGCATGGGATGTTAGTGGTTCAAGATGATAAAATTCCAGGGTTTACAGTATATTGCTGGGGTTGGGGTGAACATGGTAATTGTGGTAGAGTGAAAGAAGAACTGAGTGATGATAAATCCATTATTAATGACTATTCAAATTTATCAAGTAAAGCTAATGAGATAATGCATGTAAATTCTGTTACACCTCCCTCAGTTTTTGGTGGATGTGCTAGTACATGGGTAGTTAAATATGATTAAGCGAAAGGACTTAGAATAGATATGGATACTTACATAACTTGGTCAAACAAGAAAACCCTTGTATTTGAATAAGTTAGTTATTAAATTGGGCTATTCCACATGAATATACCAGAAGAAGTATTAAGGGTAAAATTCTACCTTAACTAATATGCATCTTTGTATAAGGTTGTTCTATCGTACAAAAGCAAATGTTTGTAAATAAAACAATGTAGTATTTTTCGATTCCTGGAATGGAAGAAGATTCATTTTGAATTTAAGATTCTGGTTGCAAAAATTAGTAATATGTAAATGTATTTAAATGTATTTAAATGTATGTTAAGGGTAGAAATCAATCCAAGTTATGATAAACTTGATTTGCTAGCTTATACAAAGGAAATATATCGTTTGCTTTGCATCATTGGAAAGGACGAATTTAAAATATCTAAGCTCATCCCGTTGTTGCATTCGAAACTGTAATAAAAATTTACCTGAAAACAGCTACAATTCAGATCATTAAATTAAACAAGCTATAAGTTTAATGTTAGATGATAAGATGTAGGAAAGTTTAAAAACAGCCAAAAAGTTATACTTCTAGAAAAATCTAGTTAGAAAAAGCAAAAAGGATAGCCCTGTAGGGGGCTCGAACCCCTAACCTTGTGATTAAGAGTCACACGCGCTACCGATTGCGCCAACAAGGCTTAACTTTGTGTCTTTTTAACAAAATATTAATATATTTGATGAAAGTAAAGTTTGAAACTTTGGTTGAAATCATTTAATATTTGAATAATTAGTAAGGTTTAAATCAGTTCAGTAAGATAAATAAGGCAACAGGAATTCTAATCTGGTTATTGTAAATCTGTAACACAGTTTGAAACGATTTTAGTGAGTGTTAGGATTGTTGTTGAGTATTATATTACGGTAGAATACCGAAGCTATTTGTTTAAGCAGAACTATGCAACATTTGGAAGTATGACTCTCATATTGGAGAAAACAGACAGTTTGAGGTACGTATAGGGTAATTGATCCTTTGAGAGTGTCGGAATTTACATGATAGAAGAATGACGTCAATAATATAAAGTAAAAGAATACTTAAGATTGTCAGATTTGATAATGTTCAATATTTAACAATCCAAAATAAGAAAAGATAAGAATAAGACGCATTTGGAAATCGTGTGTAATTTCTTCAATGCTAGTATTGGAGGTTTATAATCACGAAATGTCTAATCCAAAAAGTATATAAAGGGAACAATATTTCATGTGTTGGAATATTTTATTTCTCTGATTATTTTGTATATTCTTTATTGTCAGAAACTAAGGGTAACTTATAGTGACACTTAGTTCAAAAATATTGTAAAGAGATAATTTGCAATATCGGATTTAAACCAGCAATTGTAAAAGACCAGCAACAAAACATAAAAATTAAAAAGACCAGCCATCTATGCTGGTGAAGTGTTCAAAAGAATTATGGCATATATAAAGGCCATCATTGTAAAATAAT
>JAJLXS010000060.1:0-13346 GCA_030571355.1 Maudiozyma serrabonitensis | reverse complement strand
TTATAATTTGTATAATAAAGAGATCAGACGACTATACGTTGATTTCTAAAGAAATAAAATTTTGTACCATACTAACAGAAATGGATTCCTCTAATAATACCAAAAATAAACAGAGAGGATATGAGAGAGTAACCAAAACACCATTTTGACGAAACTCATTGACAGCAAGCGAAAGTGCTTCACATCCATGTACAATTTTCAGTTTAGGGACAACACACATGGTAGAGGTGATGTAGCATGAACCGAATAGGCTGAGTCGCAATCCCCACGCTAAAAGTCTGGTGATGTTATTTCTCAATCAGAATCGGGATCCACATAGCCTAACCTGCTCCACGCTGACCCTTTTTTTACTTTTTCATCTTTAATCAGGTAGTTGATAGTTCACAAAGTTCAACGAAATACTACTTTTTGAATGTTAGGAACAAAAGAGATAATTGTTCTTGTTATATGAGTTATTACTGCATTGATCGAAATAAGCTTAGTTTGCTGGGTATGCCTAAATAATAATACTTCTTTTTAAATGTGTATTCTTCATCTTCTTTATAACAATAGAAGAACAATTTATTAGAATGTTTTCAGTGTACATATTTCTATAGGTTCTATAGTAATATCAAAATACCTTTTATTATTTTTAAAAGAAACTGTAATTGTCCCCCTATTGAGTCTATGTAGTAATTACATACAAGAGGCTAGAACATCAATCCATATCTGGGTCATATTTGTTCTCTTTATATACTAAATTATATTGCGGTTGTGATAATGTCCTCCTCATTTCATCGAGTGTGCATCTCAGTTGTATTTTAGTTTTCCTTCATCATTATAACATCCTTGTATTACCTGGAATACTATTGTATCACAACATAATTCTGTTTCTAATAATTTCTCACAGTTACACCACAGGTCGTCTTAGTCATCTCTTCTTTACTCTTTATGCATTAAATACTGTTTTCGGATCTCACCCGGGTAACAAGTTTTTTAGAAATATTCCCTTAATAAAAGAATTTTGACAGAGCTTTTCAATTTCCTTTCCTTCTCCCATTTTGGGTAAAAAAAAATGAATGAAAATAAGAGCAATAAATTTTTGTTTGAGCAAAAGGGTTAAATCATAATATAAACAGAGATTCTATATTTTGGTACAAGGACAAACAAAATAAGTATCCAGATAATAACTTACAAATTCCTACGTATATCAGTGTCTTTATAACACAATAATTCTAACTTTTGAACGATTGCAGGTATTTGTTTAATTGTTATTGTTTGCTTTTAATTTATCATATAGGATTATCATAAGACGGTAATGAGTGATACTGAGCAGAAAGAAACTACAACGAGAACAGAAGATCTCAACGTGGACAATCTAGCACTTCATAATACCAATAGCAGAAATAGTAATATTCCGAATCCGGTGAGTAATATACCACCTTTGGGCACCAATTCAGAAATCAAGGAACATAAGAAAGAAAGTTCACCTATCAGGAGGCTGAAGGAAGACGACGAAGAGAGCGCTCTGACAAATATAGATTATACCAATCAAGAAGTTAGTGAAGAATTGAGCCGCAATCTAAATTTATCGGATTATTGTATATCTAGCGACGCAGACACTGAGAAGATGGATAGTGATACTAACGAAAATGGTGTGTCCAATGGAGGCGTTCCTCCCAGATTGGCAGCATTGATTCCAGATGAACCTGAAACAATAGTGAAGCCTCTAAGTGAAGATATCGTTGAAGAAGACACTATCGACAACAAGAGATCATTAGAAGAAACTGAACCTGAGGGAGAGAACAAGAAATTGAAGATAGATCCTTCGACAGATACCATTACATCTAACAATGAGGAAGAAGGTCATATTGAAGTTGGAAATGAAGGTGATGAAGAAGAGGATGCCCTTGAGGATGCACTTGAAGATGAGGAAGAGGACGAAGTAGAGGATACTAAAGCTACACCTACTGTAGCTGATAAAACTCCATCGATGGATGAAGTAGCCAAGGAAACTTTATCAGCCGATACTTTCCCTGTTCAAAACAATGATGAAAATAAGAATCTGACTAAAATTGAGGTCGAGGGTGAGACAAATAAAGAAATTAACTCACAGTCTAAGACCCCAAATGTTGAAGAGACGATAGTGGAACCCGAAAGTATTGAAACACCTTCTATAGCAACTACAATTGCTACAGTTGAACCAGCACCTGTAGATATTACTGAAAACACTACAGATGTAAAAGAAGAGAAAGAGGATGAAGAACCTGAAGAAGAAGAGCAAGATGCGGAAGATGAGGATGAAGTTGAAGATGAAATGGAAGAAGAAGAAGAGAATACAGGCGATAGTGAACAAACGAGACAAGAGGCATTGAGAGATATCACAGCAATTGAATATCAATTTGCAGAATTAAGACAAAAATTATATGAGACTAAATTATACAAACTAGAATTAGAATTACAAATGTGTCTGGAAGGTTCACATCCAGAATTACGAGGTTATTATGAAAAGATTGCTAGTATTAGAGATTATAAACTACGCCGTGCGTATCAAAGACAACGATATGAATTGAAATGTATCGATACAGAAACCCGTGCAACAAGAACGTTTATTCATCAAGGTTATCATAAGAGAATGTGTGATACAAAGAATAAATTGTTAGATAACACTACCCAAAGATGGTACGATATTAACAAAGAGAGACGTGATATGGATATAGTGGTTCCTGAAGTACATTATCATGTTCCAATAAAGACTGCTGACAAGACATTAAGCTGTATCACGGGATATGCAGGACCAGCTAGATTATTACTACCGGGAGAGCCTATAAGTGAGGACTTACAATGTGAAAATATCGAATTTAAATATCGGAATAATCCTGTTGATAAATTAGAGGTCATAGTGGATCGGATGAGATTGAATAATGAATTAAGCGATTTGGAAGGCCTTAAGAAATATTACTTTGGGTTTCCAGGTGCACCTTCCCTCAATAGTCTTAGAGATTCTGAAATCAATGACGATTTTGAGTTGTTGCACCAACAATTGCAACGGCTCCAACATCCACAGACGTTACAATCGCCTCCCCAGTAAATAAAATATATTAGTTAGTAAGCAACATGTAATGATACATAAATAATAATAATAATAATAATAATAATAATAATAATAATAATAATAATAATAATAATAATAATAATAATAATAATAATAATAATAATAATAATAATAATAATAATAATAATAATAATAATAATAATAATAATAATAATAATAATAATAATAATAATAATAATAATAATAATAATAATAATAATAATAAACTTGATGACGCATTCACCTGCAAATCTCCGAGTACCATTACCCACCTAAAAAGTGACTAACACACGGCAACTCCATCACATCTCCACAGTATTACGTAATATATGGCCGCCCTACTGAACCAAATTTAATCAGTTAGTGTCTTAATGGAACGGCAGTATGCAAAGTAGAATACAATTTCTAGTTCGTAGTTACTACTAGTGGTACCACTCGAGCATGTGACATCCACACCAAAATACAAAAATTTGTCGCCGCAGAATTTCCACAGTTTTTAGCAAAAATCCAATGTCCTGCGGCATTCCCCCTGCCAAAACAGAGGGAAAAAAAAGAAACTGAAATTTTTCACTTTTTCAGTCGCTGTTTTTTACGTAAGCAAAGCATACAGAGAGAGATGGATAGTAAGAAGAACAGAAGAAGGTAATCGAAACACATGGAATTAGTAGCCAGTGGCATTATTCGTCTATTCTGTATCGGGGACTTTGATATTTAGGTATCGATGATGATCAGGAAGGATGGTATATAAAGAGCCAGTTTCAATTATAATTTAACACTTAGATCGAAATATCTTCCAATTATGAGAAACATTTTTAATCACAATTGTTTTAAGTTAATAAGAAGAAATCATATTTCTATCAATAGACTATATAACACAATAGCTACTACAACACATATACCAATGACTCTACAAGCTACTGACAAATTTGCTACCAAGGCTATCCATGCTGGTGAACACACTGACTCGCATGGTTCCGTCATCGAACCAATTTCTTTGTCTACTACTTTCAAGCAATCTGCTCCAGCTCAAACAATTGGTAAATACGATTATTCTCGTTCTCAAAACCCAAATAGAGAAAACTTAGAAAACGCAATTGCTTCTCTAGAAAATGGTAAGTACGGTCTAGCTTTCTCTTCTGGTTCCGCTACTACCGCTATCGTTTTACAATCTTTACCACAAGGTTCTCATGCCATCTCTATTGGTGATGTTTACGGTGGTACCCACAGATACTTCACTAAAGTTGCTAACGCTCATGGTGTCGACATGACTTTCACAAACAACTTGCTAGAAGATCTACCATCTTTGGTTAAAGAAAACACTAAGTTGGTTTGGATTGAATCCCCAACTAACCCAACTTTGAAGGTCACTGACATTCAAGCTGTCTCCGATAAGGTCAAGTCTTTAAACAAGGACATCTTATTGGTTGTCGACAACACCTTTTTGTCTCCATACTTATCTAACCCATTGAACTTTGGTGCTGATATTGTTGTTCATTCTGCTACCAAATACATTAACGGCCACTCCGATGTTGTGCTCGGTGTTTTGGCTACTAACAACAAGGACGTTTACGAAAGATTACAATTCTTACAAAACGCTGTCGGTGCTATCCCATCTCCATTCGACGCATGGTTAACTCACAGAGGTCTAAAGACTTTACACTTACGTGTTAGACAAGCTACTCTTAACGCTACCAAGATTGCTAAATTCCTAGCCTCCAACGAAAATGTCATCGCTGTTAACTACCCTGGTTTACCAACTCATCCAAACTACGATATTGTCAAGAAGCAACACCGTGATGCCCTAGGTGGTGGTATGATCTCTTTCAGAATTAAGGGTGGTGCTGAAGCTGCTGCCAAGTTCTCTTCCACTACTAGACTATTCACATTGGCTGAATCTCTAGGTGGTATCGAATCTCTACTGGAGGTCCCAGCTGTCATGACTCATGGTGGTATTCCAAGGGAAGCTAGAGAAGCCAGTGGTGTCTTTGACGATTTAGTTAGATTATCCGTCGGTATTGAAGATGCAGATGATTTATTGGATGATGTTAAGCAAGCTCTAGCTGCTGCTGCTAACTAGATAGAAAATATTGAAATATTTATTTTCTTCTATCTCCAAACATTGTGACTATTATCAATAATATACATTCATCCGTAAAATATATATGTATATATGTACTCATATCATTCCCTATCTCATTCATAGTAAAATAAAAAGAAAGAAAGAATAACGATTAAAAGCTCAACCTCCTTGCACCTCCCATTTTTTAACAAAAAAACAAATAAAGGGAAATAATAATAATAATATATATACCCTGTAATATGTTTAACATCTTTTTATCTCATTTCATCATCTTTAGTTCTTTGTATTCATTGAAGTATTTTAAATTTGATAAAAATTATTGTCACTTTTCACGATAAGTATATTATATGAAACGCTCAACACTTTTAAAGATAATCATAACGTCTACTATTGAAAACAAGCCCTTGAAAGAGACCGAATCAAGTAAAATATATTAAAATAAGAGTTGAAAACTATATCATTTGTTTGCTGAAAAGTACTAGAAGAGATGTCAAGGGTACTTAGGGCAAGAACCAGGTCTCATGACGTCCTAGTAAAAGAGGAACCATCTGTTACACCAACGACGACTCCAGCAACTCCATCACTACAGTCCACAAGAAGTCGCAGAAAACGTAAACAAGAATCAGATGAAGAAGTTTCGGATTTGAATGATGATGAAGGTGAATTGCATGCATCCAAAAATGTGGAGGGTAGACCATTTGAGATCATCGATTTTTTACCTGCTTCTATTGATCCACCAAACTATAATTCTGCATTAACACATCCATTATCTGTGAAGGACTCAGCTGTACTGTATAATTCCTTAATTCAATCACGTAAGACGTGGTTAAAAGGTGAAATGTTTGAGTTATATTGGATACGGCCACAGAGAGACCCTAATCATCCAAATCCAGTCGCTAATGCTGGTATTAGAGATAGAATGCAAAAGATGTGTGATTGTACAATGGTTGCGGGTCCACATAAATTTGATATAAGATTATTTATCTTAAAGGATGAAGAGATTGAAGCTAAATGGCAAGATGAACAGGATCGAGTAAAAAGAGAAAAGGAAGAGAAAAAAGTAGAAGCAATTGAAGAAAAGAAGAAACGAATAGAAGACAGAAAACAACAAGCACTGTTAAGAAAACAAGAGAAGGAACAAAAATCTTTACAATTGAAAGAGGAACGTTTAAAGGCTAAAAAAGAACAAGAGTTAGCGAAGATACGACTAAAGGAAGAAAAGAAAAGGAAGAAAGAAGAAGAACGTTTGTTAAGAAAACAAGAGAAAGAGAGAAAAGCCAAAGAAAAACAAGAATTGGTAAGACAAAAACAACAACTAGCAAAACAGAAACAAGAATTAGCAAGACAAAAGCAGGAATTAGCAAAAGAGAAAAAGAAAGAGAAGGCTGCTCTGAAGGCTAATTTAAAAGCAAATTCGAAAGCAAATTCAAAGGCTAACGCTATATCTAAGGCTAAAAAGAACTCTAATCCAGTCAGCTCCAATATGATATCCAACTTAAATCGTATGGCTCAAAGTGATCCTGCATTGAATAAACTTATGAACAGAGTCGCTAAAAATGAAGCTACAGAAGAAGAAGTTAAAAGGTTTAAAGAAATTATGGAAATAGCGGAAAAGATGGGGGCACCTCCACCTTCTAAGAAGAGCAAATCACAAGATCCTAAAACAAAGGTGCCAATTGTTCCATTAAAGAACAATTCTCCTAAAAACATTTCCGGTGGTGATGGTGATAAAAATTCAAGAGAAATTCCAGAAGAATCCCAACCTCAAAAAGATGAGAACAATCAGAAGGAGCACAATGAACGCAAAGATCGAAAAGACAGTGAAGAAACGAAGAATGACAATAATGACGAATCTAAAGTGGAAACGTTGAAAACCACAACAGAGTCCGAGCAAACTGACAAGGGTGGAGTGAAAGAAAATGTTTCTTCAAGAATAGAACTCGAGGAAGGTGAAAAGAGAGAAGATACATCGACCAGAGAAGATGAGTTAATGGAAAATAAACAATCAGCAAAAGAAATCGAACAACCAAAGGAAGAACTCTCAGCAACAAAAATAAAGGTTAATGGGGAACTACGCACGGCTGTACAAGGTTCGGATATTATAACAAAGAAGTCACCTGAACTAGCAGTTATCACTGATCTTAAGTCTGGTGTAGATGCAAGACCTGGCTCCATGGATCAAGAGAATGGTAGGGGTAATGAAGAAAAAACTACCGAAGTAAAAAGCGAAAGCAACGATTTAGATACGAATAAACTTCATACGAAAAGAAGGAATTCAAAGAGGGATAGTATTAGTGGGAATATAGCTGAAGAACAAAAATTAACAGCATTTCAACAGAAATATGTTGATGGTGCCCATTTAGTATTAGAATATGTCGAGTTTACAAATTTTAGGTATCGTTTACCTAACGACTGTGTTATCGAATTCGATGAAAATGAAGGAAGGTTTATTGTATCATGGATTGTAATACACAATTTGAAGGATATTGCCAAGTTTTCAAGGAAGAAGAAGTTAAAAACCGTTAACGAAGCATTGTTCTTAGATGGTTGTCCCACACCATTGTTTAGTGCGATGGATTTATCTTTGTATGATATCCCTACCAGGTTTGAACCGATTGTTAAAAATAGCGTTAAACCAATTGACGAAGTACATAGGGTAATGGAACGGATATTAGAAATAGGTACAAGATTATCTGGATATAATTTATGGTATCAATTAGATGGGTATGATGATATGGAGAGAGCGGAAGATCTAAGAATTGATCTAAATGACTATGAGCATTCTTTGAGAGGTAAAAGACAAAAGAAGAATATGTAATATTAAAAGTGCCATTTATATATTTACTACGTACTAATGGAGCATAAAAGACCTTTGCATTTTGTTTATTGCGTTATCGTTATGAGGCATAATAATTTCTAGATTATGTAGAGTATTGGATAGTTAATCCAAATGAAATGGGGGAAGGTGTTTTTGGTGTTACAATATTAGATTCATTAACAATTGGATCACTTTGATTGATGTACCTGATTACTGAGTTCAGGTAATCTTTAGTCAAAAATATTTCTGTACCGGCAGACAGTAGGAATCCTTTAAATTTTCCTTCCCATAACATCCTAATATTACGATCACGTAAAGAAGTAGCCATTTTCCATACATTGGTAAATTTTTCGTTTTTAAATTTATTTTCTACATCTTCAATAATGGCTTTTTCTTTATCCATTTGTTCCAGGGATGATGAAAAAGTGTGTGTAATATCATTCAATAATTTTTTTTGCTCTTCTGGGATATTTTTTTGGTCATGCCTATTATAATCAGTTTCATCAAATATTGAGACTACATGATGATGCTCTTGGTTTTCTGTCTTTGATGACGTTCTATTAATATCCTGTGATTCAGCCAGATTCTTTCTCCAGAATTCACAACCAAAGGACAAATTTGAATCTGTCGAATATAGGTTAAACTCATATCTTGCAGAAAATGTTGTATTCATACTTGTTCTAGCTGAGTAAGTTGATGAGATGTGACCAAATAATGGATTCCAAGAGAGCGTTAGGGTCAATGGCCTACCAGTGTTAGCTGCATGTGTACAATACCTTAAGCTTGTTGAACAACCAGGTGTTAAAGTCGATAACCCCAACCACATTTCACCACCCATTGAAAATGAAGCGTTGTTATACAAAGCGTTATTAAACTTAGATGGAGAACTCATAAAATTATGGAGAAATCTGTATCCACAAAGAGCTCCGTCTGATGAAAAGGTTAATTCTTGTAAATTTTCATTTTTATATTTTTGCCAATTTACAAATATAACATTTAATTTATTATTTGCACTGCTTAACGATTTGATTGTAAGTTGATTATGAAGATTGATTCGTTTGACTATCATTGCCTCTAAGATTGAAGTTGGGTAATAAATCCTGCCGTAATATAACGACCGACAAATATCATTCGTTTTAGTTTTATTTGCTTGTAAGTTGTCATGACTTTCCGAGAGACTTTGAGATTGTTTTGCAAAAAAAGGCTGGATATGTCTATAAGTGTCTGTAGCATCTTGTAAGGTCCTCATTTGAGAACCTCGTATGTATTTATCCATCCCAATTGCATCGGTATAGAGATATGCTAACGATCCTGATACCTGTTTGTGAGCTGTAATTTCTAGGGTATTGAATGTATTATTTGACGCACGATCTGAGGTTTGAAACTTAAATGTAGTGGGTATTGGGAAATTTATCAATGTATCAGAAGTAATATTGATGTTTTCATAATTGTTGTCTCGATTCCACGATGTGGATTTTTCAAATGCCCTGAGGACGTAGTCCATAAAATCTAGCATTTGCAATCAGTTGTGTTTTTATTATGCTTTCTCTTGAACTATCTCTGTTCTCTATGCAAAAATATATCAAGTTAATTACCAAAATGGTGTATCTAACTGATGTTATATTATCGTTTGAGTAACCTTCGTGGTCATCGATTGGATAGTGGTAGCTTGTATCAATTAAGATCTTACTCGGAGATACTATCTGCAACCCTTATAGTGTTGGAAAATTGTGGTAAACGACCAAGATAAAGAGCCCAATATCAAATAGTTCAATTGAAAGTACTGAATCTCAGCTATCTAAGTCTGATTTCAATTATTACTCTCTAGCCATTTGTGTGTATTCAAGAAAGAATAGAACTTGCCAAATTTTCTGTTTATTTGTAGAGTTCCCTCATCAACAGAAAACCCGATGCTTGTGAAATTCAAAATCAACAAAAAAATTGATGGAATTTAAAGGTTAATTTAAGAGAAGGTTCAATACAGGATTAACAAACATTGAAAATTAGCTTTATTTAAACTTTATTTCTTCTCCAGTGAAACTGGTTGTACCAAAGATTGAAAATCAATTGTTTTTATTAACATATATACTTAGCAAATTTAGATACGGTCATTGTATCTGACACTCGTTAAAACTTCATTTGTGAATTAAAAATTAGGGAACTCTTCCGATATTAAGAAGCGACACAATACTTTAGGAATAGCACCTATTTGTATCATGGATCCGACAACTCCTGGTAAGAAAGATGAATCAAGTATGGCAGACAATATGATTAAACTTCCAAGTGTATCTCTTCCACCTGAAAATAAGCTAAACGATCCTAAACAAGATGGTTCACGTGGGGGAGAGTTAGCGAGTGATAATTTTGAAAATAACCCTACCATAGGGAACAGCTCTGTCAAGAAAACTGCTATAACTACACCTATAACACCTTCTAAGGTATCTATGAAATCAGATCAATCAATTGATGAACGCTTGGAGACTCCTTATATGTGTCCGCCTGAACTGTCGGGATTGTCATCTACAAGTTCAAGTGTCACTAAGAATACGCCACGATCTGCAAGAAGAAGATCTATTGGAAGGGATTCTAGTAGTAAAAGTCGACGAAATTCTAACCAGATATCACCAACATCAATGATATTTCGGAATTTACTAATCATGGAAGAGGATTTACGAAATCAAGCAAGAGAACAAAAAAAATTAAGATGGCAATATACTGGGTTTTTATCTTGTCTAGCGGGTGTTGCGGGGTTCTCAATATATGAATTATATTTTAGTGAAGTTGTTGTGAAAGGAATGTATAGATTTTTCTTACAGTTTACAATATGTTTTATTTCGATCACTTTAGTCCTGTTTCATCTAAGTGGGCAATACAAAAGAACTATAGTAATACCCAGGAGGTTTTTTGCATCTACAAATAAAGGTATACGGCAATTTAATTTAAGATTGGTTAAAGTTCACTCATCGTGGGATGAAAATCTCACAGATATGATCAGATTAACGATGAATGCATTTTCAGATTCAAATATATGGCTCTGTGAAGAGATATTAACTTTCTGGAAACCAATTGTTCTTTTAAGGTTTTGGCATAGCGTGAAATTGCGATGTCAACCAAGGATTGGTGCTATTGATGTTAAGATAGTTCTAAATCCAAGAGCTTTTAGTGCTGAGATCAGAGAAGGTTGGGAGATATATCGTGATGAGTTTTGGGCTAGGGAGGGTGCAAGAAGACGTAAAACTGTAAACGAGGCAAAGTCCTAAAATTTATCGTTTATTAACTTAGTAAAAATATCACAACTTCGACATATCGTTGTTTATAATAAAGAATATTTATTTAATATAAGGTAATCATCATTAATTACAAAGATATATACATATTATCCGCACCTATGTTACATTTCTCGTGAAATCCCTTTACAAACATGTATCGTTAGATTAAAAACTATTTATAAAAGAAGGGCCTCATCGCGAATGGCGCTGAAATAAAGGAAGTCGCTAGAAACCATTAAGACAACCATCCTCAAACAAAGCAAAAGTAATAAGAAGCAAGAACCTGTACGATGTCGTATTTATTTCAATCAAGAATATTTCCACAATCCCTAAAAGCTGTAGGGAAGTCACCCTTTCGTTCCTTCACAGTTGGTCTTTCCCCAAGATCAATTAGGACCAAGCCCCTAGTTATCTTTAACGGGATGAAGGGCAATGGGTCTATGAAGAAAAGGATTTTTACTATTGGAACTGCAACTCTTTTAAGTATCGCAACTTTTAAGTTAAATAATTACCCAATTAATAACGAAACGATTGTTAAAGAGGTAGCTTATCCTGTTCCCACTCAACTCGTTGGAACAAATTCCAAAGAGGAGAAAAGGTTGCGTCGTAAATCTTATTATAGACAACTCTGTCTGGGATCAATATGTGGTATAATGGCAGGTTTATTATTTGTTAAGGTATCTGTGGCTGTATTATATGTTGGTGTATTTGGGATTTTAGGACTGGAATGGTTAAAGAGTAGAAATTTAATAACCATTGATCATAATGAAATGTTGAGGCTTACAAGACGTCAATTGTCAAGAGTACTCTGTCTTGGTAGAGATACTGTAACAGATTTAAATTTGTTTAATTTAAGTTTCCTCACAGCTTCAGCTATAACATATTATTATATATAAAAAGAAAATATGACATTTATTTATCTTCCTCTAATGCCAATTTAATGAAATTTCATAAATATACATGGTCATAAATACTTTCATATTCAATAAACGTTTAATTGTGGTGGTAAACATTCTATTAAGTAGTTACGTAAAAACTATATAGATATTTCATGATACTCTTATACAAAATTGGATGAACGACTCTTGAATAGGAATTGGATGGCTAGGGCTTGGATCACACTAATACCGACCATCAATGCCATAACTAGGATAGAAAACCATTTTAATCTGGAGCCAGTAGATTCAACGGTAGACATGTTTCTCCATTCTCTGGCTCTTAGATAATTCATAGTCTTTGAAATCTTATTCAAATTTCTGTCAATTTCTTCAATAGCATTGTTAGCAATAACATCTTCAGCGTTGTTGTTCGTAGCTCTTTCCTCTTGAATATCTTTCTCTAACTCAAGGGTCATTTCAACCTTCTTAACAGCAGTACCATATGAATTGCTGAAACAGAATTTATATTGACCCAAACCAAATGATCTCAGTAAAAAATCAGAGTACTTCTTTTGTTTTTCCTTTACGATTTTATTACCATCTGGTGCTGTGATTTCAAAATCTACTTCGAAGTTACCACCTGTTAGGACCTGGTAACTGACCACTAGTGCATCACTTTTTGAAATAAGATCGTGGTAGACACATTCTTGTGTAAACGATGGTAAGGTGATAGTAAATGAAGAGTACTTTGAAGAGACTGCGAATGCAGTTGTCACGATTGACAACAAAGTTAGTAAAAACAATTTAGAGCTCATATTGTTCGTCACTAATAATGTAATTCACCCAAATGTTCTTATGTTTTTTATGTCTGACAAATGCTTAATTAAAATAAATATTGCAATGTCAGTTTTAATATCTGATCTTACAAGTTTCTTTATGTTTTCAAAAATGTATTTCTGCAAAAACTGTCACTGTTTGTTCGAATCACGAAATCTTCGAATTTCAATATTGAATAATTTTCATTCTTTATATGGGGAGGAAGAAGAAAACAATATTTTTTCAAAGAAACACTCGTAGAACTCGCGGTAACTATGACACGTAAGAAGTAAAAATTATAATAATAGAAATCAGGAAAGTTCAACATACGAAGAATAGAGAGAGCAAAAAGGATAGCCACTAAGCGTAGCAAGCATTCATCTCACCTTTCTTAAAGAAGAACAACTGACGT
>JAJLXS010000059.1:0-82884 GCA_030571355.1 Maudiozyma serrabonitensis | reverse complement strand
TTTTTCTTTTTTTTTGGGGGGGGAGAAGCACTTTGAAAGTTTTTTTGTAGTGGGAAACTAATTCAGTGGGAAAGAAAGAGGGAACACCCTTATATTACGTATCATAATAATATAATATTTTAGAGATTTAATTACTTAAGATCAGTTATAATCATATATGTTACATAATAACAAGTATATATATATATATAAGGAGACTATTACTGGATTATAAGTTATTATATTCTGCTATAGGAGACTGTGCATTTATATTACATTTTTTACTTTGGCTCTGTTTTCTTTTTTTGGGAAATAAGGAACAATTTTTTTAAAAAAAAAATAGGGATAATTTATTATTATTATCATTATTTTTTATTTTTTTTTTTAATATAATTTAATTTTATCTAGAGAGAAACAAACAGTTTTATCAACTATTTTTTGATATATAATATACATTAAGTTTTTAACTGTTGAAGCTTATTCAAAAATCAATTTCATATAAAGCAAGTGTACAAGCAAGAAGGGAAGAAAGAAAAAAAAAATGCCTCTATCACAAGAATATCAATTTGAACTTTCTTTGTTCGAAAAAGAAATTGATTTACAAAAACCATCAGATTTTCTTCAATTTGCTTCAAATTATTTTAATAAAAGATTAGAATTACAACGACAATTTATTAAAAATCAAGAACAATTAGCAAAATCAAAAGGAATTATTCTTTTCCCAACAAAT
Source organism: Maudiozyma serrabonitensis (assembly GCA_030571355.1). Lineage (NCBI taxonomy): Eukaryota > Fungi > Ascomycota > Saccharomycetes > Saccharomycetales > Saccharomycetaceae > Maudiozyma > Maudiozyma serrabonitensis. The sequence goes on along the minus strand of JAJLXS010000059.1, from coordinate 82,175 downwards.
AATAATAGAAATGATTCTATCTCAGCTGGTAATGCTATTTCGAATCCAAATAGTCATAGTAATTCGAATGTTGATATACCATCACAATTATCAAGAAATGCTACACCAGTAGATAATAATTCACAAAATGTTAAATTTAAATCACCTTTTGCCGATAATGATCCTCATACTGTACCACATAATGATGAAACAAATAATAATACAAAAACTCAAATTGGACAAATTCATAGTAATGAAAATTCTTCATCTGATTTATTCAAAGGTTCTTTTAATTTAGGTGGTAATGTATCTCAACAACATGATAAAGAAGATCCTCATGCTGTTAATAGAAAACGTAATAATAACTCACCATTAGGTCCATTTGATGGTCATCAAAATGCTGAATCTAAAGCTAATAAAAAGACTACTGCAATTAATGGTACAACTCCATTACCATTTCATTTTAATGCTGAAAGACGTACTTCTGTTAGTGGTGAAACAATTAATCCAGATAATTTTGATGATTGGACACCAGAAAACTTCTCCGAAAAGAGTGATTCTCAATTGAAAAGATTAGAACAATCTATTGGTAAGAATTTCTTATTCAATAAATTAGATTCAGATAATAGAAGACTTGTTGTGAATTGTTTAGAGGAAAAGACTGCTAACAAAGGTGATATTATTATTCAACAAGGTGATGAAGGTGATTATTTCTATATTGTTGAAAAAGGTATAGTAGAATTTTATGTTAATAAACAAAGAGTTAGTACTTCAGGTGCAGGTTCAAGTTTTGGTGAATTGGCCTTGATGTATAATTCACCAAGAGCTGCCACTGTTGTTGCACAAACCGACTGTATACTTTGGGTATTGGATAGATTAACTTTTAGAAAGATATTATTAGGTAGCTCATTCAAAAAGAGATTAATGTATGATGATTTATTAAGAAGTATACCTGTATTAAAAAGTTTAACTACATATGATCGTGCAAAATTAGCCGATGCATTAGACACTCAAATATATGAAGCTGGCCAAGTTATTATTAAAGAAGGTGATTCAGGTGAAAATTTCTATCTTGTTGAATATGGTAAATGTACTGTTACAAAGAAGGATAAAGGTGAAGTTGCAACATTGACTAAGGGTTCTTATTTTGGTGAAGTTGCTTTAATTAATGATCTACCACGTCAAGCTACTGTTACAGCTACAGAAAGAACTAAAGTTGCATTTTTGGGTAAGAGTGGATTCCAAAGATTATTAGGTCCAGTTGTGGATGTCTTAAAATTGAATGACCCAACACGTGAAGAACGTGAAGCACAAAAACATTAAAAGGTTAAATTTAAAACATTTTTCATACTTCTTCTCTTTCTTTTTTAATGCCTATCATTATTATTCCCATCAGTATTGACGATCTTAACTAAATGCACTTTTTCTTTTTCCCGGTACTTTAAAACCTATTTTTTTCATATCTATCTTTATTTAACATAAATAACATTTTCTAAATCGAAAAAAAACCAAATAATAAAACTATTTTTTATCTAAATTTGTTACTTTTATTTTAAATATATTCTTGTATTTGTTGAGAAAGTTTAATTCAAATCTGTCCACACGTTAATATTTACTGAAAGTGTCATTGTTAATTTATCTTTTATCGTTCTCTTTATCGTTTTTTTTTTCCTTACTTTCGTTAGTTAGCCTTGTCTCGAACCCTTAAAATTGAAAAGAAAGCAATGGAGTAAAAAAAAAGAATTTATTTTCATAACTCATTTATCTATTAATAACAACTTTAATTCAGTACTTTTATATAAGCAATTTGAAAATCAGATAAGAATTAATATGAGTGACACAGTCTTATTACAAATTCCAATTACTGTTCTTCAAGAAAAATTAAAAGGAATTCAAAGTTTCGAAAATTTTAAACCACCAATAATGGTAGCAGGTGAATTTAATAATTGGAAACATGACAATACAAATTTTCAATTAAAGATAGATGAAATTGAAAATTTATATTCTATTGATTTACCCAAGATGCCAGGAAAGACACAATTTGTATTTAAGTTATATATTCCTGACGTTACATGGTTTACCGTACCTTATTTTGACACAGTGATAGATGAGACAGGTAATGTCAACAATATTATTCATTATGAGCCAATACAAGGAAATACTGGAGTTACATCACCCTTTGTTGCATCAATCAGTGATTATAATAGTAATGATTACGTTGATATCAAATCTTTGAGTGAATTAAGTAGTGCAGAAGAAATTCTAAATCAAGGATCGGAATCACCAAATCAAATTACTGATAGTATATATGGAAGTACAATTGATGATTACTATAATTTAGATGGTACACCTCAAAATAGTGTTGTTTGCAGTATATCACAATCATCTAAATTGTTAGGATCTAGTCAGACTTTATCGGGGGTACAAGCATTTACTCAAAGGGTCAAAAAATATTTTAACAAATAATTTTACGATTTTGAAGTTGACAAATTTGCTCTTGCGATATAACCAATTACTAGTGTTTTTGTTTTTGTTATAATATTTCTGAGATTGTATGGCTATCTCAGTGAGGGTCATTATATATATATATATACGTATATATAGTTTAGGTAGGTTTAAGGTTTTTAATATTGATAAATTTATATGTGCTACAAACCTCGGCGGCTAAATTTTAGAAAATAAAATTGAATTAATTCGAGTTGAAGGGAAAGGATAAGTCGTCCAAATAATATAATCTTTCGAGCCATGTATATAATGAGATAAATACTTCAAATACAAAGGAATTGCAGAACTTATTTATAATGACATTTTATACAGGTTCATTTGTTTATTTTTGGGGTGTATAAGACTGGTGGTGTTTACTGTAATAATTGTTTCGGTTTAGACAAGAAGTCAACGTGTTTCCTAATCCAACTGGTAGCTAGTTAATGGTACATAATTTATCCAATACTATATATATTGAGGTCGGTATGCTGTTAGTAAAGGCTTTATCTTTTCCTCTTTGTTAATTTGCATATTGCGAAAATCGTAATCTTTCACTGAAAGTTTAAAAATAGACACATGTCCAAATTTTCTAAGTGATGAGAAATTATTGTTTTAAAAATTTGTTAATTTTTGGGAGAAAGATACTCTAGTGTTGAATTGAAGTTTAATAACTGTCACTGAGAGCGTCAAGATTCTGAGTAGATACGAAGAATTTAACTCAAATTTCCAGGAGAGTTAATAACTACAACCGAACAATCATTTTTGTAATAGATACGAATATAATATATTAGAAATCGATACAATTGTTGTTTTCAACCGTGTAATTGTATTTATCAAGTATCTCTTCACTTTTTTGGTTACAAATGTGTATTACTCTCCAGCTTTAATTTCAATAATTTTTGTTTGAATTTCTTATTTTAAAATTGACGAACCGAGCCATCGGTAAATTTCTAAAAATCAAGATGAACAGGAAGGCATAATATAAGTGGGACTAAATTTTGAAATGCTAGGGTTAAATCATGGGGTTTTAGAACAAGATTACCTATAGAGACTAAAAACAAAGGTCTCAGAGATAATTAAATAGATAGGAATCAGTTTGCTTTCATCCATATGTCTTTCTTATCAAAAACACTCCAATTCATTGCCATTGTAGTAATTCTACACTCTGGATTCTCCAGTTATGAATTCCATCAAGCGGCAAAACAATTATCACTGGATAGTATCTCTGACGTGGTGGCATTACCTGTTGATATTAAATATGAAGCAATAGCTGGTCTTTTGTTGTTTATAATATCAGTTTTTGTATCCTTTGAAAAAATTGAATACTACTCTTTAAGAAGACAAGAAGGACATTCCATTGAAACTTTATCGCAGGGTCAATATCTGAAATATATTACATTGAATAAAGCTACTGATAGGGACAATATGATTAATAGTGACCCAACAGGTGATGTATCATATACACCAAACATGGTTCATATTCATGAAAAAAGAAAACAAATGAGAGATTGGATTCAAAAACAACAAGAAACAAGTTGATATAATTTTTTTTTGTTTCATCATCATTTTGTTGATGCATGCTAGTATATATATATATATATATATATGTTCATTATAGTTTGTTCTTTTACATAATTTACCGTTTAACAATGTCAATTAATAGAGTCTTTCATACTATTTTTTATGTTCTTCAAATTAATGACACACCTCATTTAAATACTGTTCTATCAAGGATCTGCCATGTAGAAAGGATTTGGTTGATTGTGTGAATTAGATTCATCAAACATATCCTCTCCCTCATTAAGTTGACCGTTACTAACATTGCTACTAGCACTGATATTTCTTATATAGTTCGTTATAGTACCACTTTGTTGGGAATATGCAGGGTATGTTGAAAGCGATGATCTGTTCGCACTATTATTGTCAGTATCACTACCGTAGCTCTGAATTAAGTTCCGATTTATATCTAGTCTGTCCATATCCGATGGAACCTGGTTACTGTTATATGGTGCAGCCTCTGGTGTAATATCATGCGGTATATTATGTGTATGTTGAATGAATTTTTCATTGTTCAAGTTGATAGATTTAGGATATTCTTGATGTTCTTGTGATATATTGCCGTTAAAACTCTCTAACGGCCTTATTCCAAATATGTTAGAACTATCTATTTCTAATGCTTTTCTTTTACTACTTTTTTGTTCTAATAACTTTGTCGCTTTCATTTGCTCATCGTACTTCCTTGTTTCCAGGTTGACGATCATATCAGCTATTTCGCTGTCTGTTAGTGTTAGTCTGGTTGGTTCACGTTTCATCATTATTGTAGGAGGGTATGAAACAGAGTGTCTAATGGATCACTGATGTTTATATACTATTTTCTTCAGTCACTTCTTATAAAACTGTAATATGCTGTTTTGAATAAGAGTGCATAAGAGTTTTTATCTACTTTTTTTTTTTCAAAATGAAAATAAGTTTCAGAAGATCTCGTTATGCTATTAATTAAAAACAAACATTGAAAATGTTTTACTATTAAAAAAAAAAAGGAATTATATCACATAATTCATTTAGATAGCATAGTTTAAGAATTAGAATAAATTCAACGATTATGCACATTGGAATTTCGCAACTTTTGTCGAACTATCATTTTTAGGGGACAACGGTTATATATATATATAAGAATCAATTGAATCAGGTACTAGACTGCACAATTAACAAAATTTTATTGAGGAAGTGCTTAAAAGCGTATAAACTATGATGTTCATGTTTATCATAAATACATGTCGTGTGTTTAACGCATGTACGAAACAAAATGAGTCTGGAATTGAGTTTTATAAACAACGTGGTCCTCATTGGTTACTTACTGCAACATTTGTGTCTTAATCTTTTTACTTTCAAGTGAGAAGTTTAACTTAATGCTATTTTAGTAGGATATTAGTTGTTTCTATGATAAAATCTCTAAAAGAAAATACTAATTGATAAATTATTAATTCAATGTTTTTATTAACAACCAAATTAGTTTCATTTCATATTATTTCCAGAGACAGAACCACATTGTGACACACTTAGTTCCATTTTATGTGTTACAGTTTCCATATAAGTGTTTCATGCAAATGGTGGAAATATTAGAAAGTGAGCGAGTATAACTCCATTTTAGAAATGTTATGATGTGTAATAAAATGTTTGGTAAAACCCAAACACATTTCATTAAAGCAATACACACCCAGAATTAGGTATACTCACGTGTTAAATATGCCCTGCAGAAAAAATGTCCTGGAATGTCTTTGAATAGTTATGCCACAAATTTCAAACTTAATATTCATACCATAATCGAGTGAGTCCCATAATTACATAAGCAGATGGCTACGGTGTGTAACGTGCATTTGAACGTCTTAATGGCATAAAGTGTTTCTGTTGGAAATTATATAATAATGAGGCCCACAGTAATATTCGAACAATGCGATATTGCTGTGAAATATTTGTATATAATGGAACCCGTTTTCCAAATGATATAGAATTATATAGTACACTTTCTCATCTCTCTCACTGATAGGAGAGGGAGGAGCTCCGCTGCAAGCAACGGAGAAATAGCCCTCAGCTACACTAAATACATATGCCATTGTTGTCGGAATTTACATGATAGAAGAATGATGTCAATAATATAAAGTAAAAGAATAATTAAGATTGTCAGATTTGATAATGTTCAATATTTAACAATCCAAAATAAGAAAAGATAAGAATAAGACGCATTTGGAAATCGTGTGTAATTTCTACAATGCTAGTATTGGAGATTTATAATCACGAAATGCACAAATCCAAAAAGTATATAAAGGGAACAATATTTCATATGTTGAAATATTTTATTTCCCTGATTATTTTGTATATTATTTATAATTTGTATAATAAAGAGATCAGACGACTATACGTTGATTTCTAAAGAAATAAAATTTTGTATCATATTAAAAGAAATGGATTCCTCAAATAATTCCAAAATCCAACAATTGTTATTCTTTAATTCCCAGTTTTCCGACAGTTTCCAGTTTTTTTCAGTATTTTTAAAACATTTATAAGTTAAGAAACACAGACGACTTTGCATTATATTCAATAGCGGTGTTGTTCATTGGCTTAGTTGTATGACTGTTATCTTTCATTTTCTCGCATTTTATCATCAGTAAATGGTGTTTTAACAAAGACAAATTTAAGGTACACCTGTTCAAATGTTACGTACATTCAATATCCACATCATGACGTCAGCAAAATCATTTATAGTTTACACAATGTAACTCTTCATAATGTCTAAAAGAGGAATGATATTCTACTGGTCACATATAATCATTAATAGAAACTATTCTGAATATTTAAGTTCAAATAATACCGGAAATTCAGTTTTTCGTTCCATTATTCTATGGTAATGTTTTCCTGTTTTCTCATAAAAATAAGCCTTGTTGGCGCAATCGGTAGCGCGTGTGACTCTTAATCACAAGGTTAGGGGTTCGAGCCCCCTACAGGGCTTTTTTTTCAAAATTTTTTGAGCCTTTTATCGTTTAATACGAAACATTAATCTATTTATTGTTGATTTGTGTCACTTTGTTTACAGTGTGACTGGCATCTTTTAGAATAGTATTTTCATGTAGACTTTATTACTTTGAGTTGTTTCGTATCAATGAGTAGAACGATCTTTTATCCTTTTACTTAAATTATTTATTTAATAAAAGGCAGTCACTATGCGACATTTATTTCAAAAAACTTGCTTATATAAAAATCTTTGTTATGTCATATATATGTTTCCAACATTATGCTAAATATTTTATGGGAATTAGTATTTATTCGTATATATATTTCAATTAACAGAAATGTCCTTCTAATGTAGTTTGTTCCTGTCAAATTTTTGTGGAATTGCACATCTTGTAATATAAACTATTCTATTATTGTAACCACCTGTATTCTTGGAGAGAGTCAAGAAACCAATAAAAGCTAGAGCTTACTTAATTAAATTTATTGGCCCTAAGGAAGTTGATTTTGCGATTGTTCTTGTATCTTATGTGCATTTGATGGAATCGAGTTATATCACATCCTCGCTATTTAGAAAAGAAAAATGTGCTTTACAGTATTTCATTTCAAAAGAGATTGAACTGGTTAAGAATTTATCTCTAACCTGTAATGTTATGTCACTTTTTTACGTTGTTCATTATATATCAATTCTCAATCATTCCATAAGCAAGATCAGCCAAGATATTAGACAAATAGTCGTAATAACTATATTGTCGATATGATTAATTGAAACCCTTCAATTTGATCTTTATAAATATATGTATACGTCATTATCATTGCCAAGATGGTTGTTCTAGTGACGTTTCTCTCTCTATTGACAGAATTTTTTTATTGTTTAAACGTTGTGTTTTTTTGTTGTGCCCGCGTACTCTATTTTCGATGTTCAGCGAGATCGACAACTTCAAGTATTTTAACAATCGCTGAGTTTTAAATGAAATTGAAATGGTTAAAAACATTTTACTCCCTCAAACATAAAAGGAGTACAGTTTATTCACCCTGTCGTTCAATCTTAAGTTCGGCAGTTTATCTATTTTAACATTTTATCTACAGGTTGAGACTACCTATATATCTATTGGTGTTGATTTTTTTTCTAATCGTTGGTGAAATAGTCATATTTTTTATTGTTTCTCATCAAAAACATTAATCATACTATAGTTATATTGTTAACCTTTCCATTCATATCAAAGAAGAAGAAAAGAAATTAATATATATTGCAGAGCTGACTCATCGAGTTTTGACTGGTTGTAATTTATATGGATATTACTTTCTGCTGAAGTTGAAATTTTTTATTTGTTTTAGCTTAATTTTATTTTTTTAGCTTTTGATTGAAAAGCATACGTTCCATTGTTTTATCCGATCAATTTCTTTACCCTGAATTCAATATACATATTGCACAATGGACAATCCTGTTGATAATGAAACCGTAATTAACGGAAATATACCTGAGCATAATACAGTACCTGTGGCACACCCAATAAATAACGAAGAGAATAAAGATGAAATCATCCCAGATACTGCAACCTGTCGTATATGTAGAGGTGAATCTACGCCGGATAATCCATTGTTCCATCCATGTAGATGTAAGGGTTCTATCAAATATCTACACGAACCTTGTTTATTGGAATGGATAAACGCAAGACATATTGATATCAACAAACCAGGAACTTCTGTAGAGTGTGATATTTGTCATTATCCATTCCAGTTCAAGACAACATATGATGAAGATATGCCGGAAAATATACCATTATCTTTAGTAATTGTTAATTTTTTTTATGATATGCTTTCTGGACTCCACTTTCTTGCCACATCATTAGCGTTTATAATATTAATTGGATTTGGATTTCCATTAATGTGGAATTTTTTTGGTAAATTCTATACATTCATAATGGATGGCACAATGCCATACGAAGGAAATTTAACGAAGAGCATGATTTTTGGTTACGAAGAAAATGTACCCGATGATTATACATATACTGCCGCATTCACTGCACTATTATACAATCATATTTTCTCAACGTGGCAAATTGTGTTTACTGTTGTTTTACACTTAGCTATCTACTTTCAATACGATATGATAGTTAGAGAAGATATTTTTAACAAGATGATATTTCATAAGATTGGCCCAAATTTGTCAATTGATGCCCTGAAGGCCCTTTTGAGAGAAAGATTCCCTATGATTGATAACGAAACATTGGAGCATGTTGCGAGGATTGTATCACAGAGAGAGATCAGAGAAAATGAAATAAGAAATCGTCAAAATATAGAAGTAGATGAAGATGCAAATATTATACCAGACGAACAAATCGAACATCTGGAGGAAAATATTGATGACGAAAGTGATGCTGATTTCGTTCCAAGTGAAAATGAAACTCAAAGTGATTCAGATTTATCAATTGATGACACGGTTATCGATGAAGATGAGCAAATGAGACAAGAGGTTGAGAGGGGAGTTGAAGCAGATAATTTTCAATTAGAACACCCAATTGATGACATTGTTAACCTACAAGCACAAAGACAGTTTGATGACATTTTAGACCGTCACAGAAACTTAAGAGCCCAGAACATTCCAGCAGCTCAACCTGAGAATCTGGAAGCAGCAAACGATATTCCAGCTAGACCAGTATTACCACAGGATGATCCAGTTATCAATCCATTTGCTAATGCTGATTTTGGTGTACCTGATAATGAAAATGAGGAGGGGCGTCAACTAGGTCCACTTTGGATAAACTTGCAAATTAAGTTGAGTAATATCTTTATTTACTACGGGCTTTGTGTTGTTTTTGTTTTTCTTTACCTACTGATAGCTTATGCCCTCCCAACAAGTGTGGGATCTATATTGATGAGGCTTTACTACGTAATTTTTCTATTGGCATACAATTCTGTTTGGTATTTGATCCATTATTGCAAACTTAATGCAGGGTACGAGGCGCTTTTAAAGGCTGTTCCTGGCTTGTCTTACGGTGTTGAATTTATTTCAAAAAGCCTAGTACAGCCTTTATTGAAATTTGCTTCTGCATATTACTCAGCAACATCAAAAAATTCCACATATATCAGGGCACTACCATCAGCTGTAACATTTTTGACAACTGTAACAATTATTTGCGTGTCTTCTAATGTATTAGGTAAAGGATACTCTCGCTACCATAGCATGAACGATAAAAACAGAAGATTTGCATTTCAATTATTATTTGCATTGAAATGTACTTTTAAAGTGTTTATTATTTTCTTTATTGAGCTAGCTGGATTCCCTATTCTTGCTGGTGCCATGTTAGATTTTTCATTAATTGCACCTATTTTAGGTAATACTAGCGATTTATTATTTTTCCCAAGCATAAGTTATTTCAATTTTCAAACATTCTGTGTATATTGGCTAGTAGGTACCTTATACATGTACTGGTTTGCTCAATATATTGGTATGATTAGAAAAGATATAATCAGACCAGGTGTCCTATTTTTTATTCGTTCACCTGATGATCCAAATACTAAGATATTACACGACAGTCTAATTCATCCAATGGGTGCACAGTTGTCTAGATTATTTCTATCAATGTTCATTTACGCTGTGTTCATCATTTTAGGGTTCGGTTTCCACACCAGAGTTTTGTTCCCAATAATCTTAAAGTCTCAAATTTTGGAGACTCCCGAAGGTTTCCTAAATGGTTATGTTTTTAATCTAGTCACACTGTTGATCATTTTTTATTTTAGCAAAAGAATAATCGAAGCCAATCCAAACGTAAATGTCCTAGTAAAGAACTATTGGGCTAAGATTTTCGAAGTTTCTTCCAGAAAGTTACGTCTTTCATCTTTTATCTTAGGTACAGACTATGCATCTGAAAGGGGTCACATCATTTATAGGAATATTTTTTACAGGTTGTTTTCTGCAAGAAAGGCACAATGGTCCAACCCAGACTTGTATAGCCGTCCAAAGACTCATTCGGAGGCTATGAAACTCTTCAAGGAAGATCAATCTATTCATGCATACTTTATCCCTGATGGATTATTGATGCGTGTTCCTTCTTCCGACATCGTTTCTCGAAATTATGTTCAAACTATGTTTGTCCCAGTTACAAAAAGTGACAAATTATTGAAACCACTTGATTTAAAGAGAATGAAAGAACGTAACTTGAAAAATGCAGGTGAATTTGGTTATCTAGATCAACAAAACACCGATTTTGATGAATATTTTATTTGCTATGTTCCACCTAATTTCACCGCAAGATACACATGCTTGATGATCCTAATGTGGTTTTTTGCTTCTGTTCTAATAATAAGCACAGCTATTTCAGCACAATACATTTTTAACTCCTTAACAGTAGTTTTGATCCTGCTTCCGTTAAAGCTATTCGGATTTTATTCATCTTATTTATCTTTGATGAAAATTGTGCTTGTATGTTATAGACAAATTAATGTTCAGTATGTCTGTCTAGGTGCTGTTATTATGTCATTTATGTTAGATTACTATAAGAAACATCATTTATCGAAGTTATTCTTCGAACGCAGGAATGCAGAAGATATTGTTAATGAAATCGGAGAAAATCAAGAAAATAACCAAGAAAATGTTGTTGACCAAGAAATTGGTGTACGTCCAGAACTGGAAGAGTTGGTTCTTAATAATTTTATATCAAAATTCGTTATTGGGCCTGTTCTAGTGTGCGTGTATGGTATGATTGATTACATGATTTTCGGTTTTGTGGGCAATCTTGTTCTTCGTACATGCATTGCATATGTCATATTCCTTGTAACTGGGAAACCTATTGACATTGCACGCATTCATCATGATATCAATTCGAAGCTGTATTATTGTGTTAATTCATTGTTTTTGCGTTCAATTATTGTTAGGTGCATTAAGATTGTTAGTGGTATACGGACAAACAGAAATAGAAGATTTATTGTGGCGTGCAGAGAACAATGGCACAATGTTATTAAGCCTTACTTCACGTTTGTTTTACGTTGCTATGTTATATTTTTCTCCATTGTACTTTTGACTACAGTTTTGGATTACACTATGGACACGGTTAAATATAATTCATTTATGGACGCTTTGAAATTTATTAGTATTGGTAGATTAAGATATGAGAATGCCAACGTGCCATGGACATTTGCAGAACATTTGACATTTATTTCAATAATTGCATTTGTATCCTCTTATATGTTATCTGAGTTGTATGCATCAGTAAGTAAACGCTTCTTATTGTTTACCCAGAATGTAAAGGACGAGGTATATGCTAAGGGGAGATCATTAGAAAACTATGGAGCAGACACAGCACAAGAAAATTCATGATGTTGCTATGCCCAACATTTTCTTCATGATACAGTATATTGTGTAGGTTATATATCATCAAGTAACTATTATTATTTTTATAAATTATCTGATAGATTGATCAATAAATTGTGAAAATACGACTTTTAATTAGATGCAGTTTATGTCATTTATGCTTGTTTGCTATGCTTAGTATTATATAGATATGCTCGTATGTAATGTGATAGGAAATAAAAATTTAGCTAATTTTAGGCTGAATATAATATTTTAGTTAGTCTATTCCATTTCAGGCTTCTCAGACGAAATTGAAGATGATGGATGATTTCTATACCCTTTTTCGAGGAATTCTAATCTCCGTCTATTTGAGGGAGAACTCAAGTCTATAAAATTTGAAGAGTCATTATTGTATAATTCACGATTGATATTGTTTTTAATACTGTCAATATTATCTTCTGTCTGGGAACTACTGTCACTATTGCTTTCAGACTCTGATGCAACGATATTGTGTGGGTTTATGGATATATTAGAACTCTGCCCAATAAGGTTAACATCATCATCCTTGTCAATATCAGAAATTACTATATTTTGGGAAGAGGTGTTTGCGTCTTTGTTATCATTTGTGTGTTTGAAATGTAAACTATTTACGGACGATGGTATATTATCACTCTCCTCTTCATCAGTTACATTTTCTCTATAATCCTTATCCGATAACGTAGGTGATTTTTCGTTTCGGAACCCTAGTATTCTTCCTTTTAAATTCTTTGGGAAATATTTGGAACTAATTCTTTCTTTTGTCTCTGTAACAGGAATAGCAACAATATTTTCAAGAAGCAATTTTTCTTCGCTTGGCACGATAATGTCATGTTCAGGATACTCTGGAGCTTCAACTTTATCTTGTACAGCTGTGGTTTTCAGATTTATCAATATTGGTCTTTCGATCGTATGCTCGTCTATATCTTCTGTTGGTATATGGCGGACTTTATTTTCAACGGTATTAGTAAAAGGCACTGGACTCGGTGGGACTGACGACAGGTGTTTTGTCTTTGAATCATTCAATTCATCATTGTCTGCTAAAATAGAAGTGTTATCTATATCAATATTTTCTTCAACTCTACCTTTCATTCCTTTTTCATTTTCATGTTTTTGTTCTATTTTATCTGTTGGCTCCATTGGAGAACATCCAATTATTGATTCAATTTGGCCATGCTCTTCAGAAACATCATCCTTCTCTTTTTCTAGAGTGTCTTTTCCCTCTGAGATAGCAGGTTCCTTTTTTCCATTGCCCTTTGGTAATTCAGGAAGATTTTCAATAATTTCAAGGTCTTCATCTTCATAGTCGGCATTGTCATCATCAGAATCATCGTTGTTTTCATTGTTCTCCTTCATCCACTTAATCTGGGTAGCCTGTAAGTCCCACAAGACTTTTCTTAATTCTTTTCTTGCATTGACATTTCTCTTACTCTTTTCAAAATACTCATTTACCAATTTAGAGGCCTCTTTACTTTTACGACTTATCGAATTCCAAATATTTACCGTTTCCTTAGGATTCTCAAAAAACTTTTTAATCGTTAATATCACATGGACACCACAATCACTCATGTTTGGTTGCTGTGGTACCAAACAAGTTTTCATTTTTATCCAAGATTTATCGACAACTAGAGAATATTTATCCTGTGCATATGAAATTAAAAAATCCTTAATAGGGTCCAACTCTCTAGAATGGATAACCCTCAAGGAATCAAATGTTAAAATTTGGACAGTCGGTGCCACTTCAGTAATATCATCAGACTGTGCAACATTATCATCCTGTTCTTTTCGTTCATCTTCACTATCTCTTTTATTTTCATTCAATAGTGAGGTATCCTCATTTTTTTGGACTGTTTCTGTCGTCTCTTTGGTTTGTGAAGTTTCTGTTTTATTTCCTTTCTGTTTGACTAGTAAAAATTTAAAAAGGCTATCCAAGTTATATATAATGCAACCAAACCAATGATAATTAATATTAATTGGGATTATTATAAACTTTTTGGTAAACAAATCAGAATGTTGAACCCATTTTTTAACGTTTTCATAGTAATTTTCAGGATCACTTATTAATTTTGTGTAAAAAAAAGATGACATGATGGAAACATCGTCTTTTTTAATAATACTTTTTGAAATTGATTCCGTTACGTAATATTTTGTGAAAAAATCAATCAATGTATCATTTATCCAATCATTGTTGTAGAGACATTTAAAATCTTGATTGGTAATTGTGTATTTGCTATCATCATTAAAATTATATCTCAATTTTGGTTTAAACAACTTTGGTTTTTCACGATCTTCTTCCTCCTTAGTAATATCTTCAATATTAACATTATTACGAATTCTATTTGATCTTCTTATATCTGATAGTTTGTGATCATCTAGAGAAGATTTTGAATTATGATAAAAGGACCCAGATGATATACTTGTTGGTCCAGATGAACGGATACTATTCGATTGATTTTTGGGTATTTGAATGGAATTTCCAGTTTTTGTTAATGGTCTATGACTTAAAGAGGATGTTGATTTATTTTGTAAGGATAAAAAATTCTTACTCAAAAATGATGCAGGTAACTCTCTCTTTTTATTAAATTCATGAAATAAATTTCTTGATGTTTCATCAGCTATTGATTTGGATTTTTCTTTTGATAATTGATTATTATAAAGTGTTATTTCATTTAAAATATCAGTACTTGTCTTTAATATTTTAATATTATATGCAGCTCTACTTTTAACCAGATAATGATTTATCTTATTTAATTTTCTATCATCATTATTATTATTATTCATATTTGACCAAAAAAATGTCTTTGAATATCTTGATCCATTATTTTCAAATGTACATTTTCGTATTTTCTTAAAAATTACTGCAAAGCATGTATATTTTCTATCAAACATTACAGTTTCACAATCTCTATTAAAATCGATGAATACATCCTTTAATTGAACACTTTTATAAGTAAAATGTATATATGGATTATTACCATTATCATTCATAAATGTTAAAAGTATTGGTCTTCTCTTAACATTTGAATTCTTAACTATTGTGAGAATTTCTAAAGTTCCTGGAATTTGATATTTAACTGAATCTCTCTTAAAGAGTCTCGTTCGACTTGGAGAATTACTTATTGATGGTGATGATGATACATCTAATAAACCACTTGGTTTATGACTTGTATGTCTTTTTTTCAAAGGTGATGATCCGTTTATAGAATCAAATTGTTCATTATAATCACTATTATCCTCATTCTCCAAACTTCTTCTTGAAGAATTTATACTATCATCAGTTGGAGAACTTGGTAAAAAATTCTTTGATGTCATATCATTAATTTCTCTTTCCGATATTGGAGTACTTCTACCTTTATTATTGTACCTCGTCGATGAATTATGTAGATTCTTATGCGGATGTGATTTAACTTGTGGAGGTGACGATAAATGGTCTAAGGGCATCGTGCTAGAGAACGATCTCTTAGGTCTTCTGCTTGACATTCTTTCCTTTCTTTTTGAACAGACTAATAATAGTAAGAAAAGGAGCACCAACAACAAAATACAGATTTTTATGTATGAAGAAATAAGATATAAACAAAAGTTAATTTCACGAATGTAATTCTGTAAAGGTAAATAAACCTTTCTTTCTTAGATTAGTTTATTGATATCAAATCAAGTTTTAATATGTGCGATGGCTTTACACTCCTATAATATAATTTAAAAAAAATTACTTGATCTTCGTGTTACGTATAATTAAGTGAGAAAGTACTACAAATTTAAACGTCAAAAATAATAATAATAATAGAACATAGAGATTAAAGATAACTGTGTATAAAAGCGAACCAGAAAAAAGATAATGTAATTAAATACAAGATAAATATATAATGGTGTCGAAATTGTGCAGATTTTAAGTAAAAATAACAATAGCAAGAAATAATCATCATTTCTATCATCGCTGGGGGAAATGATTTGACAATTACTTGTAAAATGTCTTAAGGTAAGTATGAAAGAATAAGAATATCATATAAATCGGAATATTCCATTAATTTCCATATATATATATATATATATATACGTATGTCAAATAGTCGCTGTCAAGATAATTATACTACAGAGCTCATCAGTCTATTACAACATGATCAACTCACGATTATCAAAAACAGAACAAATCCCATATACCCTCACAACAGCACCCACACAATCACGACCTAACTCACCATCACCTCTGACTACCCTCATCATCAACATCTTATATCATTCAAATGTAGTCATTCACAGTTTCAAATTTAGTTTCAATCAATTTTCTGCTTTGTTTTTTTGGTGGGAAATTTTTAAAGTGCGGCCGTTTACGCTTCGTGAATTTTGTTGGCTGAGAGGAATTTGGGAATATTCGAGCTGTAAGAGACAGAAACAGAGAGAAGTGAAAACCCAATAGTTCGACTTTTGTAGAGTTAGTCATAGTAGTACGTATGCTAGTGTTCTATATATATATGTGTCGAGTTAGATGTGTGTTTGTGCTCTTTATTGTTTTCTGAATAGTGGGACACAAGGGTAATAGGCTAGAGTCCAAGGTGTGTAAAGGTTTTAGGTGATCTAGAGTCAACTATTTTAAAGAATAATACCTGTTTATGATCTATCAGTCTATCATAACAGACAGATATATATTAGAAAATAATAAGTGAATATAATCATGCTTAGAACACAAGTTTATAATATACCCAGAAGAGTTCCTACCTCTTTGAATGTTAAACCGTTTATTACTGCTGTAAACTATTTACATACTAGTACTATACAATATAATAATGGACAACGTTCTCCGATTCAAGTATTTAGAGATACTTTCAAGAATGAATGGAAAAAATCTCAAGAATTACAAGATAATATTAAGACTCTACAGGATGCTTCAGGTAGATTAGGTGAATCTGATGCGTATAAGAAAGCTAAAGAAGCTTATGCAAAGGCTCAAAAGGGTTCTACTATTGTTGGGAAAACTTTAAAAAAGACTGGTGAAACTGTTGAAGATATTGCTGTTAAAGCTTGGGATTCTGATATTGGTAAAAAGACTAGAGAGGTTGCAAGTGATACAGCTAAAAAAATAGATGAAAGTTTTGAACCTGTAAGACAAACTCAAGTTTATAAAGATGTTTCAGATGTTATTGATGATGGTAGTAGTAGTACTAGATATGGTGGATTTATTACTAAAGAAGAAAGAAAAAGACTTAGAGAAAAAGCTTTAGCATCAGGTGAACGTGTTAGAGCTGTCAAAAGTAATGATGAAGCAGGTACGGCTTTGGTATCAACAAACATTCAAGCAAAGGAATCCTTTAGTAAAAAGATGGATGATTTTTCAGAAAATACAACTGTTGGTCAAGGTTTAAGTTTTATGAAGACTAAATTGTGGAATGAAAGTGAAAATCCTTTAATTGTTGTAATGAGAAAAATTAGTAATAAAGTTGGTGGATTTTTCGCTGAAACTGAATCTGCAAAAGTTTATAGTCAATTCAAATTAATGGATCCAACTTTTAATAGTGCTAGTTTCACTAAACATTTAAGGGAATACGTTGTACCAGAAATCTTAGAGGCTTATATTAAAGGTGATGAAAAAGTCTTAAAAAAATGGTTAAGTGAAGCTCCTTTCAATGTATATGCAGCCCAACAAAAAGTATTTAGAGAACAACAAATTTTCTCTGATGGTCGTATCCTTGATATTAGAAATGTTGAAATTGTCAGCGCTAAATTATTACAACCACAAGATATCCCTGTATTAGTTGTAAGTTGTAGAGCTCAAGAAATTAATTTGTACAGAAAGGCAAAGACAGGTGAAATTGCAGCAGGTAGTGAAGATAATATCTTAATGAGTACCTATGCAATGGTTTTTACAAGAGATCCTGAACAAATTGATGATGATGAAACTGAAGGTTGGAAGATTCTAGAATTTGTACGTGGTGGTTCAAGACAATTCACTTAAGACACGAAAAAAAAAGAAAATTTAAAAGAATAGTTCATTCTTTTCCCACTTTTTTTCTTTTCGTTGATTTTGAATTAAGTTGTCATTTCATGCACTTCCTCCCCCATATCAATGACAAAAATTATTTTTGATTCGTTTGTTTCTTTTTTTAGTATTACAAATATTTTTGTTCATTATTATGAGAGATAAATAATCGTCATTAATCATACATCATTTGCCAAACAATAACGTATGTTCATTCCATTTAATAATTATAATATACTTTGTAAATATGTGTTATATTAATTTATTTTATTAAAATAATTTGACAGGCGTCGTATAGAGTGATCTTTTATATTACAGAAGAATTTTGTATGGTGAAATATTGTTCTGGTCTAAATTCTTTATTTTTTTTTTCCACCTTTAATAATAATAATGCTGAGGTAAATAATGGTAATTAATATACAAAGAGTAGCTAGCTAAAAGAAGAAGAAGAGAAAAGGTTAATAAAACGAGTTATATCTTGAGCTAATATTTATTGTGGAAGGATAAACGCGGGGTTGATTCCAAGTAGATAAATAGAGTATTACAAAGATGAGTGAAGAAGGTCCACAAGTGAAGATTAGAGAAGCCACGAAAGAAAATGTCGATTTTATTCTTTCCAATACCGATTTGGCCACAGCAAACTCTTTGAGAAGAGTCATGATAGCAGAGATTCCAACTTTAGCTATTGACTCCGTAGAGATTGAAACGAATACAACCGTCTTAGCTGATGAATTTATAGCTCATAGATTAGGTCTTATCCCCTTACAAAGTATGGATGTTGAACAACTTGAATATAGTCGTGATTGTTTCTGTGAAGATCATTGTGATAAATGTTCAGTTGTTTTAACATTACAAGCTGTAGGTGAAAGTGAAAGTACAACGAATGTTTATGCTAAAGATTTAACGATTGTTTCAAACTTATTAGGACGTAATATTGGACATCCAATTATACAGGATAAAGAAGCTAATGGTGTTTTGATTTGTAAGTTAAGAAAAGGTCAAGAATTGAAATTAACATGTATTGCAAAGAAAGGTATTGCTAAAGAGCATGCTAAATGGAGTGCTTCATCTGCTATCGAATTTGAATACGATCCATGGAATAAATTGAAACATACACAATATTGGTATGAACAAGATGCATCAAAGGAATGGCCACGTTCTAAAAATAGCGAATATGAAGATCCTCCAATTGAGGGACAAGCATTTGATTATAAATCAAAAGCTGAAACTTTTTATATGAATGTTGAAACTATTGGATCTATTAGTGTCGATCAAGTTGTTGTTAGAGGTATCGATACATTACAAAAGAAGGTGGCATCTATTCTATTGGCACTAAACCAAATGGATCAAGAGAAAGTTAACTATGCTCCTAATGGTCCATCTGGTATGAACAATGGTTCGATGACTGAACATGAAGATATTCCAATGGGTGGTAGAGAACAAGATCCTTACGGTAGTGGTACCGATATGGGTGGTTGGTGATGAAATTTTTCACAATAGTGGAGTAATAGAATAAATAAACATAGTTAGTTAAAATGATTAACTATACTCGGATATGCATATATGTACTATTTTTTAATCAAATTCAAATAATTAAAATAAAATAAAAAAATATATATTTAATAGACAAATTTAATTTTGGTAAAAAGTACCTGTATCTATATATGATATGTACATTAATAATTTGACGATACCCTCCCTGTATAAGTCATTTTTTATAAGACATTCGCACAGTAGCAATGAATTAATGAGTAGAGTTCCATGCACAACAATCATCAAACTTAACTAGTTTGCCACCAAATATATCCAGTGAGCTACCGTAAGTTAGATCTACTTTACCATGGCTTAATTCATCCACTAGTTGTAAATCAGCAACACTCTTAGCACCACCTGCATACACTATCTTTACGTTATTATCCAATTCCTTAGTCCATTCATATAATTTTGTGACTAATTCTTCATCAATACCTTTACAAAGTCCCTCAACGTCAGCCGCATGAATCAGAAATTCATTTGTATATTTACTTAGTTCTTTGAAAGTATTTTCATTGAGTTCCATATCTGTCAGTGTCTGCCATTTATTCATTGCCACTATCCATTTGTTATCTTTGGTCCTCCTACAACTTAGGTCCACTACTAAATGATCTTTCCCACATAATGAAGATACTTTTTCTAAATTTGCAAGTAAAAAATTACCATCTTTGTTAAATAACCAACTGGTTATGATAACTTTATCAGCAAATTTCATCCATTCTTGGCAATTTGTGTCATTAATACCACCACCAACTTGTAAAAATCCAGGAGCAGCTTGAAGAGCTTTCAATGCAGCTTGATCATTATTAGGACCTAGTTTAATCACATGTGAACCCGTTACATTATTCTGTTTGTAAAGTTGTGCATAGTAATCAGATGACTCTTCTGACACAAAATTTGTTTTTGGTGTATCTTTGTCATTCTCAGTTAAGGTGCCGCCGACAATTTGTTTCACTTCACCATTATGTAAGTCTATACATCCAATAAATCTGGTCATGATGATGATTGGTATTTTGTTAGTGATTTGTTATTACAAATTTGTTTTAAATTGTTTTTTTATCTCTCTAACAAATGTTTATACCCCAGTTTATATATATGTTCCCGCTAAAAGTCTATGAACCACTGAACAAATTCCTGTAATTACGTTTTTTATTACATAAGGTGACTCTGACAGATCTAGGTGACTCGAGCATCTCAAAGATCGAAAAATGAAAAGTTCAATTTTAAAATTATTTATTGTGACTTGTTTAATATTTACACCCATACATACTAGTTTCACACCCGTACATTGTATCAACCACTTACGCGAAAAAATGAATTTTGAAAAACAAAAAAATAAAAATAATAGTAAATTGATTATTGAATTTTTCAAGCGCTCAATTTTCTAGTTAATTTATGGCGGATAGTCTATTCCACACGTTATTCACTATGGAACAAACTGTTGGTAACTTTTGGTGCAATGTACTCTAGAATATTGTAATACTAGTAAAAAAGGTGGATATAAGCAGATTACATCAAGATTCACAAAACTTTGCTTGTTTTAAGATCATAAAAGGAAAGTAACTTAAGGATAATCAGTATGTTAAAGGAAGCTATAAGATGAAATTAAACAATTAATGTGTTAGTTAGATTGAAAATGAGAGCTGTAGTCAAGAATCTATGATGTGGAATTAATGATATTGAAAAAGTGGTAATTTTCTAACTGTTGTGGTTTAGTATTGAGTACACTGTGATGATAGTAGCAGAAATTGTTATAAGAAATGTATTATAAAACTAACTGGGCAAAGTACTTTGAAAAGATAGTAAAATATAGTGATGTATTAGAGTATCACTCTACTCATAGATAAAGCACAGCAACTATTTGGAAGAATTTGAACAGAAAAATGGATACATATTTTTGGTGACTATAGAGTATCAGTAACACAAAAACCTTTTTATTTTAATTTCATTGAACTTTTATGTTGTTCGTTTGAATTGTTTTTTACTAACAAATCTATTTAAATCAATCCAACTGATTTTAAATTTATATTATATAGAAAATGGCTAAATCTAAGAACCATACCGCTCACAACCAAACCAAGAAGGCCCACAGAAACGGTATCAAGAAACCAAAGACCTACAAGTACCCATCTCTAAAGGGTGTTGATCCAAAGTTCAAGAGAAACCACAAGCATGCCCTACACGGTACTGCTAAGGCTCTTGCTGCTAAGCGTGCTGCTAAGAACTAAGCAATTACTATACTAAATAGTATAATATAACTTAGTTTTTTGTATAATGGTATTCTTTAAAATTTATGTAACTGTTTAATATTACGTTACTCATATTAATTCAAGATCATTATTGATCCATTTTCAACAACTTCATATATAACAACTTTGTGAAAAATGTTTAAGTAATGGCATTTTTTTAAGGAAATTACAACCTATTATTTGCATTTCCATAAAATATGTAATACAATCTATATCTTTATGATTAAATCATGGAATAACTCTTTTGGACTGTCTAGTGTGAAACTCCTAACACCCACAGAATATTTGAAACATCTGTACATTCTCATAAAAATAGATTTCTTTGAGAAAATAAAATATTACTTCTGTTTTTTTAGTTTTTTTTATACCGAAGCCTGCTTCATAATTATTATCTGAAAATTACCATGAATATTTTCCCAACATAGGGATGAGCGCACCAAAATATCTTCAAGCATCTCGTATTGAAACATTTTCACAATGAATTGGGTAAAACTAAGAGGTGGATGGCGACATATTCTGTAGCATAAGCATTATGCATTAGGATTCTCACTATCCAGAGAGGTCATCGTTTGTTAGGGTAAATGCTACTGTACAGGATTTCGTAGGGAGAATGCTAGTAATATTATGTAACTAATTGTAAGTTATTAAGAAGTATATAACAATAATGTGTAATAATAAGACTCTTCAACGTATTCTCTTTTAATCAGTTTAAAGAAACCAAGCAAAAATGGGTATGTTAATTTACGTATAAGAGATTGTAACAAATTTGTCAAATAAATTCATGTCAGATTTTAATAAACGATGAAAAAAGTGAGAAGTAATGAGGCCAATACAATTGATTAAGTCAAACTTTGAAGGAGACATGGTTGATATATAGAAGATTGATAATTATGTTGTAAATTGGAAAACAAATATAAGTTAATAGTAGTATTGATGTGATATCGAAATTTTGAAAATTATGGATTTGTTACAATATTAATGAATGAAATATTCAAGAAAAACAATTTTACTAACAAATTATTCTATCATCATTTATTTGATGAAATAATGTTCAAACAGGTAGAGTTATTAGAAACCAAAGAAAGGGTGCTGGTTCCATCTTCACCTCTCACACCAGATTGAGACAAGGTGCTGCCAAGTTAAGAACCTTGGATTACGCTGAACGTCACGGTTACATTCGTGGTGTTGTTAAGCAAATCGTCCACGACTCCGGTAGAGGTGCTCCTCTAGCCAAGGTTGTTTTCCGTGACCCATACAAGTACAAGTTACGTGAAGAAATCTTCATTGCTAACGAAGGTGTCCACACCGGTCAATTCATTTACGCCGGTAAGAAGGCTGCCCTAAGTGTTGGTAACGTTCTACCTCTAGGTTCCGTCCCAGAAGGTACTATCATTTCCAACGTCGAAGAAAGACCAGGTGACAGAGGTGCTATTGCTAGAGCTTCTGGTAACTACGTTATCGTCATTGGTCACAACCCAGACGAAAACAAGACCAGAGTTAGATTACCATCTGGTGCTAAGAAGGTTATCTCTTCTGATGCTAGAGGTGTCATCGGTGTTATTGCTGGTGGTGGTAGAGTTGACAAGCCATTGTTGAAGGCTGGTCGTGCTTTCCACAAGTACAGATTAAAGAGAAACTCTTGGCCAAAGACCCGTGGTGTTGCCATGAACCCTGTTGATCACCCTCACGGTGGTGGTAACCATCAACATATTGGTAAGGCCTCCACCATCTCTAGAGGTGCTGTTTCTGGTCAAAAGGCTGGTTTAATCGCCGCCAGAAGAACCGGTTTACTACGTGGTTCTCAAAAGACTCAAGATTAAACTCCTTAATATTGATATCTTTTTCGACACTTCTGTATTTTGTAAGGTTTTCTTTAATTATATAAAAATATAAATTTTCTAGAACTATAATAAGAATTTTTAAACATCAAATTTCAATTATATTTGAATCAGTGTAATTATATGTTTTGTTTACATTTTTTATAATTCCAAAAAAATTTATAAAGATGAATATTAAAATTATATAATTTAATTAAGAATAATATTGTAATCTAGTCGAGTTCATAAGTACCATTGAGCAATTTAAACATAAGGTCATCTAAATTAGTGGCCTTTTGTCTTACATTTATATTGGTGTCTAAAACCGCAGTCTTAACCAAGTCACGGAATCCAAGTTCTTGTAGACGTTCACACCGAGTCACTGTTTTCATGGAAGTATTTGGACGAAGACCTGTATGATTTCTAGAAGACTCAACCCTTTCGAGAGTTTGAGAAGAAGTACTTGTAGATGTGCTACTATTCTCACTATTTGAGTCATTTCTTCCCTGACTATTTGAGTACAGTATATTTTGTATATCCTCCTGTCTATTGGAGTCCCATAAGATATTATGAAGGATCCACAAGCAGGCTAGCTTCAATTCACTATTATTGCCATACTTTTCTGAATTACCTGGGGTTTCAGATAGGATCTGATATATGAGTCTTAGGATATCTGTTTGTTCTAAGACAAGTTCCTTCTTATTTTCATTAACAGCGGCAATATTCACAATAATATAAAGAATAGCTTCTAAAGTTCTTTTCTGAGACAAATCATGCACATCTAACAAACGCAACTTTCTAGCCAAAAATTCAAATAAATATGTTGATCCCACAGCTACTCTTGAACCATCAACTGGATCTACCATGTATCTGACATTCTTAAATCTTTCAAGTAAAAAATTGATTACTTTTCTAGAGTTACATGTTAGATTCTTTAGGACCTGGAAACATTGTTGTTGAACTGTCCAACATGGATCATTAACAAAATCCAAAATCGTGTCAATACTTATCTTGTCTAATAATTCTAATTTCTCATGATTTTGACTGTTATACATTAGATGCCTAATAACCCATAATGTATTTGTTTTAACCTCTTCCACGTTTAAGTTATCGAAGGCCATTTTCCTTGTCAAATTTCTCCAAGTCTTTTTAGGATTAAATAATGGATCCGTTAGGATATCGCTACAGATATCAATAATGCCATGATCTGTAAGAAAATATTGAACGTTTGAAAACTCAACAATAAAGTTACACAAAATACCCAAGGATAACCCCATTATTTTTATTTCAGTTTGTAAAAAATCAGAGCCCGTAAAATAGCAATCCTTCATTATTGAATATGTTAGATTTAGTAAAGTCATAATATCTTTGGTTAAGTTATTCTTTTTCAAAGTAGTTCTTAATGCAGCCGTACTTCTAGAGAATGATTTCAACAATTCCAACCAGACAACAACCTTCTCACTGTTATTTAACACTGGTAAATTGAGGTTCATCCCTACAAACATTTGTTTATTAACTAGAAAATCTTTCACTAGCGATATATGACCTTCTATATCCTTTTTTAATTGATGCATAAGGAGCCCATTTTTTAGTAGTTCCAACCTATATAATTCATCAAATGCAGAGCAACATGCAGAAAATTTAATGAACTGTGTTATTAGTTTCTGATTCGTTTGAGTACCGTCAGATTTTTTCAATTCTACAAAAAATAGATCCATAAATCCATGAACGAGGTTTGTTCTTTTCAAAAATCCCACCACAGGGTTTCCACCAGGCATTTTTTGATTGTATATCTCTATCAATGCGATTAAAGTATGGAATGGATCAAACCACCAAGGGATACATTTCGAATCAAAGGTCTTTAGTAAGAATGGCATCAGTTGATTCACTGTCCTTGTATCTCGCCATGCCATACTAGTTGAAAAATATGGATATAACAAGAAATGCAATGCAGAACATTTTAAATTAATATTACTATGCTTTAATAGACTTAGAATGAATAATCTGATATCGGGGTCATTCGATAAAGTCGTAAAGGGATCCTCTGGCTTCTTAGTGGACGTTACTAATACCAGACAGTATTGTAATATGTCTATTTCATAAATATTTTCTATGATGCATGAATTAGGTACAGATAAATTATCCTTTGTATTTCCTCCAGTGATGTTATAACTAGCTGATGTTTCCTTATGTTGATTATCTATTGGAATATTTGTAGTGACAATATATTTATAATTAATAGTGTAATTCAGTTTGTCTGATAAATGAATGATAATCTCTGAGATTGTTTTGATCAACGGATAATCTGATAGGTTAGTTTGATTTCTATAAAACATGAAATATCGCAATAATTCTACCATTAAAGTGGCATATTTACCATCAGCAGGCAATTTGTTATCCATTTTTTCCATGAATTCAATGAAAAATTTATAAATATGTTGGAATTGTAAACTTTCTTTAAGATCAATAACTTCTCCGCCCATATCAATACTCTTGTTTAACAATTTAAAATATTTCAAATTAGTATCGATGCTATTGTTTTGTAATGTTTCATATAATCTAACATCTGTAAATATTCTAGAAATAAATGATAAAAATTGAGGCTTGATCTGGTACCTAATGTTGCGATCCAGTTTTATCAATAGATAAAGGTTATCTAATTTCATCTGCTGTGTGTTTACATCATCCTGTGTCGAAATATTTAATAAAGTACTTAATAAAGTAGTATTAGGATCCACTAAAAGGGTCATTCTATCAAAATCATCATCTACCAACGAGATGTCAGTCATATCATCCTTTGATAATGCCACCATAATTCTCTTTTAATATGTTTAAACCTGGGTTCCTTGATTGATTATTAATAGCAAACAAATTGCCTCCTTCCTTTCACTTTACAAAATAGTCACACCAAAGTCCACCTGGTTACAATATATGAATAACTATTTAAAAACAAAAATACCTCAACTAACGATTCCACAACCTCAAACTGCTTTTAATTAGTTAGTTATTGACCAACTTCTCTATATATGTTACACTTCATTTAGTATAACCTTCATATTAAATTTAATAAATCTCCCCTTTAGTTCCAAATTATCTCGTTACCCTCTTTAGAGCATAATTTTTTAAATCATTTTCAATGTATTGGTAATTTCTACGTGGGTTTCTGTGGATATAATTTAAAAAGTGAAAACTGTTTAGCCAAAAGAGAGACATAGTAAGAAGTGAACGCCAAACAATGCTACATGACTTTTCATGTTAGGAACGGTTCTTTTGTTCAATTTTACAAGTTGGAAACGCAGGTTCGTGGGGGTGGGGAGAAGAGTTTGAGAGTCTTCGTCATAAATAGGTTTTCTAATCATGGATTACCTTTTATAATTAAATAAATTATTGTAGTTTTCTTTCTTAAAGTTCTATTTAATATTATAAAAAATACAATCGGAACCAACTAATTCAAGTGTTATAAAAAATGGATACTGAGAAAATTACTAAATACATTGAGGATAATGTCTCTGGTGATGCCATGGGTGCCATCAGTTTGTTCATTGCTGTTGCAACTATGTTCTTGTGGAACTATGTTAGTAGAAAGAATCAAGCCAACTTCGGTAAGAAGAAAGCTCCAACTATGGACCCAAAACCGATCGCATTGAATCCAACTGAACAATTGGAAAATATCTATCTAAGATATGAAAACGAATTTAAGGACCGTATTGCTAAGATTATGGAACTTTATAGCCCAGATGATGACAAAGATGTTTATGAACGTAACTACTGTAACGAGATGTTGTTGAAATTATTGATCGAGTTAGATGGTGTTGATCTATTAGCATTAGAAGGTGAAGAAAGAAAGCAATTGAGACAAAGAAGAAAGGATATTATTAAGATTATTCAAAATGAACTGGTTAAGCTGGATTCCTTGAAATAATTATGTGAGGTTTTAATGTAATTCAGTATTTTTATACACATATACACATATATATATATATATAGCGTCCGATTTTATTATCTTCTATACTGTTTTTATTCAAACTTTTGTATAATGTTGTTAAATCCACATATTCAAAATAAAAGTGAGTTTTATGAAAATTAGGTAAGCTTTATTGTAAACTTTTTAATAAAAGGATTGACAAAACCATAAAAACAAAAACAAAATATTGACCAACTTGGAATTTGTTTTGTATATTGATACGACCTAATACTATCGCCAAGAATGTACTATATTCACGTTTTGAGTTAACTTTATGTTTCTGATAATGTTTCAGGTATGAAAACCCGTTTTAAATATACCACGTAATTACCCGAAAAGGAAATTTACACGAATCTCAAAAAAGAAAAAATGAAACATGACAGATGAGGTTGTTATAAAATAGTAGGAGAAAAAGGGAAATAATACAGATTAACGTTAAAACGTAACCTACGTATTCGGAAATGATAATAATACAAAGAAGGGTATAAATTGAAATTAATCAATATCAAAAGTATATAAATCAAAGGTAAATTGTAAACTAAAAAAAATAGAAAATTAAGTCTTGAAAAATTGTAATTTTAATTGTAATAGAATTTTGTTAAGTATAGGATTACATACGGTTTATTTGCTCTGATAGTAAAAAATGTCAATATTCAGATGTAAGAGGTTCATTTTGTTAGCACTTCTATATATACATTCTACCTTAGATATAGTTTTTGCAAAATCGCTAAACTTTCATCTGAGCAAGACAACTCCTCGTTTAAGTTCTTCCTCATTTCAGAAGAGAGATAATGTAGTTTTATCTTTGAAAAATAATGATGACGAATATTTCTCTACCACAATTGAATTAGGGACCCCGTCACAAGAGTTGAGTGTCATCTTTGATACAGGATCCGCAGATCTATGGGTGATGAACAACAATAATCCACATTGTCTAAATAACTCGGTTAGTAATATAACGGATAGTCCAACAATTGATTGTTCCCAAATAACCACCTTTGATTATACCAAATCTTCCACCTTTAAAAAATTATCAGACGACAGATTTTATATAAATTATGTTGATGAAACATACGCCGAAGGTGAATGGGCAACTGACTCGCTAACCATTAATGATATTCCAATAAGTAACATGCAATTTGGTTTAGCATTAAATGCTACTACACCAGTTTCTGGCGTGTTGGGTATAGGGTTTCAACGAAGGGAGGCCGTTAGAGGTTATCCAGGTGCATCTAATGAGTTTTATCCGAACTTTCCTGAAGTTCTTAAACAGAAAGGAATTACTGACGTAGTAGCCTATTCTTTAAACCTTGGACAAAAAAGTTCAATTATTTTTGGTGGATTAGATACCAATGCCTATGAAGGAGATATATACACATTTCCAATGGTCAATGTGTATCCGACTGTCGTTGATAAACCGGCTACATTATCCTTAACTATTCAAGGTTTGGAGGCTTACGATTCTATTGGACAAAAGACGTCCCAGATCTTTAATTCAAAATATCCTGTCTTGCTAGATAGCGGAACTACATTGGTGAGTTTTCCACTAGAGATTGCAGAGAAAATGGCAGATTTTGTCAACGCAACTTATAGTGAATATGAATCAATTTACATTATGGATTGTCCATCTGATTCATTAAACACTGGATTTATATTCGATTTCGGTGATCTAAAATTGAACATTTCTTTAGCCTCTTTCATATTACCACCAGATGGTGGATCATATTGCGGATTTGGGGTGCTTCCTTCTTCAGGTAGCATTACATTAGGTGATAGTTTTCTGAAGAACACTTATGTTGTATATGATTTAGAAAATTATCAGATATCTCTCGCTGCGATGGCTAAGGATACTTCAGATCAAAATATTATTGATATTCCGAGTGATGGCAAAATTCCAGGAGCAACTATGGCCTCTGCAGTAGCATGGACTTCATATGTTGAGTCTGACAGTACCAGTAGTTGTATAGGAACCAGTAAGGCCAGCTTTCAGAGTAGCACACTACAAACTGTGACTAAAACCAATTCTGTTAACGAATCTGCGCAGTCAGAAAATGTTATTTTCGAAACAGTAACGCAATACATTTGCTAATCCTCTCATGTAGAGCTCTTAAATATTTTTATACTTCTGTTTTTTTCTTTTGACAAAGAGAATATAAGTATTAGTATTACATTTCATGAAACTTATTTATCTTTCTAATATACAATGATGATATAATACCAATATTTATGGCAAATGACTTGAATGTTCTTTTTCTTTTACAGATGACTAATTTGGAACTTCAAATACCAATGAAACACCATCATCACCAGCAGTAATGACTCTTCTCAATTGTGAATTATCCTTTGGATGTACAATAATAAAGTCTAAAACACCCATATTGTGACCAACACATACGAATTTTTCATTACCTGTCTTTGCATCATATTGGTAAACCTTCCCATTTATACATGATGCAAAAATGTCATCGTTATCAAATATTAACTTGGTAATAGAGTCTTCTAGAACAAACCTACGTCTTACTCTCCAAGAGTTTGTATCATACAGAAGTATTTGACCACCAACAAGACCAACAGCCATTAGTGGGTACTTTGGAGACCAACAAACAGATTCAATAGAAGCATCCAGTTCTTCTTGATCATCCTTTAGTTCTACAACAGTCTCTAAATGTAAAACAACACCGTTGTTGTTGGCATTAATTATTGCTAGGACACCATTGTTGGAACCCGCAGCAACAATACCAAAATTACCATTTGTTAGACTGGATGGCGCGACGGCTAGGGAAACCCATGGTGCTTCCAAACCTTTAATTTCAGCTTGAGTTAATTTGAATAGCTGTTGACCAGTGTAACAATTCCATCCTACTACTGAACTATCCATGGAACAAGTGACTAATTCTACAGCTTCTTCACCTTTATCTAGATTTATGAATTCACCCATTGTACAATCTTGAGTGTGAACGAACCCACTCATTAGTTGATCTAATGAACCATCTTGTTCGCTAATTTGGTAACACCAAACAGAACCATCAATAGCACCAAATGCGAAGATTGATGGGACCTTTGGATGTGCCTTCAACCATACGACTTCTTCAACTTCGGCCAATTCAGCGACTTGTTTCCATTGAGAGCCACCTTTCAAACCTGCCTGGACCAATATTTTACCGTTCATGTCTGCTGTAATCAAGAATTTACCATCTGCTGTAAAACTAGAACAGATAACAGATTCAGTATGAGTTGTGATGGTACCCGCCATTTTAGGTGGATGGGAATGTGAAGTCCATAGATTTGCGACGTTATCAGCACCACCTGAGACAACTAATGGTAAATTCGGATGATGGGCCAATGTAAATACAGAATCAGTGTGTTTATCGAAATATGTTACAGAGTTATTAGACATATCGATTTCTATCGTTTGATCTTCGTCCATAGGGATATCATCTTGCATGTCATCATCATTGTCTTCAGGCTGTTCATCATCATTTGCTGGGATAACCTCTTGGGCAACTTCATCGGTAGAAATGAATTCTTCGATAGGTTCGTTTTCCCCAGGTTGTTGAGTATTATCTAATTCATTGGATGACATAGTATTTTTTTTAAAATTTATTGGTTCTATGAAGTTTCCTTATCTTAAATGATAGGATCCGTAAAATAAATTAACACTTTAAAAAAACGTGCCAATCTATACGTCTATATATATAGATATATATATGACTACCTCGAATAGAAGAATTATGTAATTGATCAGATGTTTTAACACTTCGTAACTGTTAACTATCTATTCTTACACAGTAGATGTGAAATGCATCTCATCGCTCGCAGTTCCGAACAGAAACCTTCCACCGGAAAATTTTCATGTATTATTATGTAATATACTCAAAAATAAAAAATAAGAGAAGGGAGGGTAACCAAAATAATCTCTTCAAACAATTTCGTTAGATATTTACACAGGTTGGGTGAATTCTTTAAAGGAATGTCATTACTTATTTATTTATTGTTACAACGTCTATATGATATATTCATATAAACTAATTATGAAGCCTGCAATTGAATGAAAGAATGAAGTATGATAGTGTTAAAGGATGATCTTTATCCGGATATGTCACTTTTTTAACGTCTTACAATTTGATTAATGTATCACTCAATCCACGTAAGAGTTGTT
The DNA here is from genome assembly GCA_030571355.1 of Maudiozyma serrabonitensis. NCBI lineage: Eukaryota > Fungi > Ascomycota > Saccharomycetes > Saccharomycetales > Saccharomycetaceae > Maudiozyma > Maudiozyma serrabonitensis. The sequence continues at coordinate 50,184 of JAJLXS010000059.1, read as the reverse complement.
TGGAATTTATGATATTCTTTTTTGATTTCTCTCTTTTATTAAATTCGCTAGTTAAAAGTTTAATTTTATTAGTAGTGGTCTTGGAGAGAGTGTTTGAATGCGATTTAATTAAATGTGTATGCACTTGTAATTTATTCATCCTGCTAATTAGGTCCTTTTCAAGATCTTCTGTAGAGAGTAAATGAGGTAAAGAGCTATCACTTTCCAATTCCTTCTGGATAGGTTCACGAGCAACTTGTATATCAATTGGATTTATCTTCTTTTGGATATCTTTTTCAAGGTCGTTGTTGTCTAAAACAGTAATCCAATCATGTAATTCATTTTTTAATTTTTCAACTTTTTCAGTTAAAATTAATAAATTTTGCTCATTTTTAATATTTTTACTGTTTGGTAATAATGGTATATCCTTTTTCTTTAATTCATTGTGGTATTGGGATTGTTCAGTTCTTTGTGTTTCTACTTTATCACTGCGTTTACTCTTTGACTTTGGGATTCTCTTTATGTTAATACCAGTATAATAAAACGATTCACTTTTTGAATCACTATTATTTTCTGTATCATCGTTAAACTCTCTACCACCATGATTTGGTTCTTTTTCTTCTATTTCCCCTTCTTCTTCTTCTTCTTCGTCGTCATCATCATCATCATCCTTAAAGAGATTCTTTAAAATAGTATCTTCCACCTCCTCAGATTCATTATTATGTAGTATTCGCGGTTCTTCCTTATACCTTCCAATATCAGATCTATCCTCAGCATTCCAATCAATATCAAGTTGACCTCTTCTTAGATCATCTACAAAATTCTTTATTATAGAAAGGGTAATATTTTTAGTCTCAATAAAATTGGATGGTAATCCTTCACTAAATTTCTCTTGACCTTTTAAATCATGACGCATTTTTTCAAAACTTCTAATGGCACACCAAGAATATAACTGCTTTAATTGTAATTGTGGATTTCCTGGAACGTTGCCTAAATATCTATAAAATTGACTCTCTGGGACGTCTCGATGTGGAGAAATCATCATCTGTTCCCTATTAGACATTATCGATAATCTACGACCACGTTGTTCTGCTAGCGATTTTCTGCTATTTCTAGTGGTTTGTGTGTATTGTAGATTCATAGGGTTTAATGGAGGTGGAGGTAATAATTGTGAAGAACCTGGTATTGATTGAGATGAATAAAATGGTTGCATTGAAGAATTTGGGATCATAGGGATAGGTTGATTCAAATATTGTGAAGGTAACCCACCCATTGGGATCTGTGAAGGATACATTGGAGATGTTGGTACAGGTATATAATACATTGGTTGCTGTTGTTGTTGTTGCCATTGTGAAGCACCTAAATATGGTACTTCATCCAAATTTAAATTGGGTTGCGAACTAGGTACTTCATTGTTAATCCGATTCTTTTTATAATCAGCACTTTTTAATCTCCCTTTACTACTTTGTTCTTGAGTATTTCGTATTGATGAATCAAAATTATCAATCCATTTAGCTCTTTTCATATCTTGAAGATTATCTAATCTTTCCCCTAAGGATTGAGTTCCTCTAATCTTAGGTAATTTATGTCTTTTAAATCTGAAATCTTGATCATTTTCAAAATCATCAGCTGTTGGAACTGATGAATTTTGACTATTGGGTGCACCTTTCTTTGTTGAAGTTATAGAATCTCTCCTCGGTACATTTTGAGTAGATGTAGCTATATTAGCATCCCTGTTTATATCCTTGGCATCAGACAAATTGGGTAAGGTTTCCATTCGTAATGGATACATTCGTTTCTTTGGAATATTAGTCTTTTCGACTCCACCGTTACTATTACTTAAAACGGACTCTACACTCATTTTAGAGAGGATGTATCTTTTATATTTTCATAGAAATGGTGAAACCAAAAATAAATAAACACACACGACTACTGGTGACAATTAAATAAAAAAAGTCTGCTCTTCTGTGTATAATTTAAATAGAAATAAGCACTCTCAGAATAATTATGAATTCTTTTTTTCCATTCCTTAAGAATAACAGTAGATGAAAGTCTTATAATTAATCAAGTTTAGGACATCCTTTGTTTTGATTTGTTTTGAATTCAATTTTCTTGTTTTTCGCGCTTTAAAAATTCTGTAATTATTTAGTGAAATTAGGGCTATGGTGTCGTATCAAGCGATAAATATATGTAAATATTGAAAAGGTACTCAATATAACGTACTCAATTTATGGTTTTGAGTTGTATTTATCCCAGCATAGTAGCTCTTTATGTTTTAAATGTTGAGTATTCCTATATCTTGCGTGAATTACTACAGATATGTCATATATATGTATATGTCTATTTAAGCGTCAAAAAGGAAGATTCTAATGCGTTTTTTCACAGATTATCCGAGAATAATAAAAGAAATTGTTCAGCCGTGAGAGTAAAAGGTTGCTACCATTTAAAGTATTAATTGATGAAAGAAGAACCCAAATTGTATATACATATAATTCATAAAAAATGATTCAGGGCAGTCCCGTGAGTTTTAATATCATCTACCAGGTAGCTTATTAGGACTTTTTTGGGAGGGGTTGATATATCCCTGTTGCCGGAAAATAATGTAATCTAGTTATCAAGTAATCCTTAATTGAAATAATAATTTTTGAATATCTTTTTAACGTTTTTTATTTTTATTTAATGTTACATTTCTCTATATAGAATTGGGAATACTGATTAGTGTTGTTGTTTTTGGCCTTCAAAACACAGCAATAATAAATATAAATATTGATAGTAAAACTGAGTAATTAGTATGTCTTAATAATTATCTATTTACCAGTGGAACCGAAACCACCAGCACCTCTGTCACTATCTTCCAATGATTCAACGACAACAATTTCTGCATCATCGACAATTTTTTCTAGAATTAGTTGAGCAACTCTATCACCCTTAACAATCTTGAAATCATTCTTAGAGTGGTTAAACAAAACAACCTTAACTTCACCAGTGTAGTCTCTATCAACGACACCAGCACCTGTTTGAATACCATGTTTAACAGCTAGACCAGATCTTGGTGCAATTCTACCGTAGGTACCCACTGGTACAGTGAAGGAGATATCAGTGGAAACCATACCTTGCCCTTCAGCTGGAATGACACATTCCTTGGAGGCATAAATATCATAACCAGCAGCAGTGCTTGAACCCTTGGTTGGAACGGTAGCGTCTTCCGAACGTAATTGGATTTTTAAAGATTGTGCTAACTTTTGTTGTTTAGTAACTGGTTCAGACATAATTTGTGTTATTTGGAAATGTTTATTCTCGTAAGAGTCCCTTTTTGAAAACAAATAAAAACAATAAACTAAAAAAGAAATTGGAAATAATGAAATTCGAAAACTCTGGTGTTGAATTGCTCTCTCATTTATATATTCTAAGCAATAGTGCATATTCTTGATGACGAAAAATTTCGCGATTTCCTTCTCATCGAGATGGAATTAATAATTAAACAATTTTTGGCGTCGCTCTACCTCCTGCGAGTTTATTGTGTGAATTGAATTTTCTAAAATGAAAATATAAAGAGAAACTAAAAATCATGCTAAAACGTCTAAATTAAAAATATCCATAGATGAGCACTCTAGACAGGTAAGTGGTATTGTGTAATTGAAGATTCATTTATCCTTAAATTATTGAAAGAGTCTCCAATTAATAATTTGTATATTTTAATGTTAAAAAATCATATCATTGTCAAACATGTCTTTGTAGATAGTTAACTTTTTTATTGTTGCCATGTCTCAATTCTTAGTCGTATTAAGCTCCCACAGGCTTCCTTTACTTTCTAAAGGGTTTGGATTGGATTTTTATTATATGCATCGATCTTTTTTTTTCTGATTTTGATAGATATATATCGTTATGTACATAGAAGGATATTTATATAGTTGTGCTTCTTGATATATGTTTCTGAATGAAGGAATATGTGTACTAAAAAAATAAGTAAAAGGCGTAAATTAGATTCGCATTGGTTGTAATTTCTTTTGCTTAATTACTGGTAGGGATTGTTCCAATCAAAATTTACCATATTTTCCACCAATGTTTCTTCTTTTCATTGACAATTTCTTGCGTCCTTAATTCGCTCTTTTGTCTCAAAGTATCTAACTCAGCCATAACTCTTTGAAGGTCCTCTCTTTGTCTTGTTTCAGCTTCATTTTGTTGAATTTTATTGAAGACTTCTTCTGTACTTTGTTTCCCTTCCCATGGAGCATTAAAAGGACCAGTTTTCCAAATGGGCTCATTACTTTGAGAAGTTTTTTTCACCAAATCCATCAACTGTCTTTGCTCTTCTCTACGTAATACTTTCTGTTTTTCATATTGTTCTCTTAATTCAGGAGATAATGCATTAATTAACTCTTCATCTGTAGGGGTAGTATACTTAAATAATAAGAGGCCAGAACCAATGATAGCACCACCAACGGCCCATACTCTTAACCAGCGTACCCATAATGGACGTTCCATTGTTTTCGTGTTGTGATGTATAAAGATGTGTATGTTGTTATATGAACAGGTTTATTTTCCTAATTTTAGAGCTCTCTTGTCGTACGTTTGTTGTATGTTTTATTTTGTATCCTTTCTATAAATATATGTTCTATATGCAGTTGAGGGAGAGTAGGGGGAAGACGTGAGGTCTGCGGGTGAATATGCGAAATAGAAAGAAGAGAGAGAAAAAAGAGCCTTATTTCGTTAACTCCGTCTACAACCGAATACAAATAATTTTTTCAATGAATATTGTAATTAGAGAAATCTTTGAGAATCTGATAAATAGAAAACATTATTATAAGGTTGATCTTCATCAAAAGATACCTAGATGTGAACATTTCTCTAAAATGTTCATAAAATATATATATATGTAAGTATATGTATGTATAATAGAGTGAGAACGAATTTTAAAAATAAGTAACCTCTCTAGAGTAGACAGCAAAATAAAGGAAGTAAAAGTGTCTTGCACAGCTTCCAGTCATAATAATTAAAATAGAAGTGGTAGAAGTAGTAACACAATCTAATAAATATGTATTTTTTTTAACCAATCAATTCACGGAAAAGGAATGGTGTGAAGACTCTGACAGCGGTGATCAAGATCATGATACCTTCAAGTAAAGCCATTGGAAGACCTAAGAAACCACGTTCTTCGATCTTCAAATAGACGGTGTAGAAGGCGACAGCAAAGAAAACACGAGTCAATTGTAAAGGACTTGGTTTTAGACCAGCTAAGAAGCTGACTGGTACATTAACACAGTCACCGCCTCTTTGGAAGTATTTGAAACACCCTCTTTGTAATTCTTTCAAATTCTTAGTATCAGCAGCAAATAAGGAATACAAAGCAATAGATAATACGTTAATAACGGAATCAAATGGTTTTCTTTCATAATGGTAATCTAATAATTCATCTAGAACAGTTTCTCTATCTGAGAAATCTAAATCACCAATTTTATTCATTAATAGGACAACATCTTGTAAACCGACAGTCATACCACCACCAGTTAATGGATGTCTCATGTTCAAGGCATCACCAATGACACATAGACCTGTAACATCGTTAGCTCTAGCTGGTAAGTACTTGTTAGCCATTGGCTTGAATTTACCTTGAGCTAAAGCAGCATCGAAACTTGGTCTTAAAGATTTTGGAATATATGGTTGAACGTCGTTGGTCATCCAAGCCTTTAGATCCTTTGGTAATTTACCAGAGTTATAAGCACAAAGGATTCTAGTTTCAGTCTCGGAGATTTGATAAACTAAGATAGGCATGTGGTTTGAACCTAGAATAACATGACCATGGTTTTTAGCCGGAACATCAGCATCGAAAAGAGACATACCAACAAAGGAAGAACCAATAGATGGGACATGTTCAGGGCTCAATTCAGCTCTGAAATGAGAGAAAATACCATCACAGACAAAAGTTAAATGAGCATGGAAATCAACTTTACCACGACCTTCAATATCAACTCTAGCACCAATAACTTCACTCTCTTTATTTTTCAAAATTTGAATTACATCACCTTGTAAAGCGGTAACGTTAGATTCATGTCTAGCAATATTTCTCAAATTATTTAAAAATCTACCATGAACAAATGCAACACCACGTTCACGTTCATCATCTTCATATTCAGCAGTATGAATAGTTTCATCATCTAATACTTTATCGTTACCATCTTTAACTAGATCCTTAACTTTTTCAACTCTATCACAATCAGCTTTGTAAGGATAAGTGATATCAACTTCTTTACCATCATAAAAGACAGAATAACCAGTAACAGGAATAGCACCAATTCCGTTAATGGATTGAACCATCCCTAGGGATCTCAAAGCTCTGACACCACCTGGTTGCATCAATTCCCCCACAATTCTATCTGGTTGAGCCCATTCACGTTCGACAATTAATACTTTCTTACCTTTACGTGCTAGACCTGCAGCAACACAAGGACCAATGACACCGGCACCAACAATAATGGCATCGTAAGTAATCTTTTCATCTGCATTTGTAAGGGTAGTAGTAGGCATATCGGCTGTATGAGAATTCATTTATTGATTTTATTAATTTTATATTATTATTATTGATTAGAATAGATCAAACTGATAAATACAAATAGATAAAGACAGTTACTATAGATATATTTATATAGAAGAAGTAGTGTTGTTCTTCCCCTTTTCCACTGTTCTCGTCTCTCTTATATAATTCAATTTTTGCAAAGACCAAAATTGTAAGAAAAAAAAAGAAAAATTTCACTTCTCTCGATTGATATTTTAGCGATAGAAAATGCTATAACAAGAACAAGACAACTAGGAACGGATCGTAACGACTACAGGCAAAGAGAAGCAAGAAGAGAGACTCAAACAATGTACTGTATATAATTTTCTCATCTTATTGCTAAATTGCTTTAATTGATTATGATGATGATGATAATGATGATGATTGTGAAATGTGGCAGTGTATATGAAATTTATTTTTGTGCTCGTTCCCTTATCAAATATAGTAGATTTACAATAAATAAAAGTTGCTTGCTTGCTTGCTTTGAGCATCGCCCGTAGAGTCCGGTCGTTTAAAGAGAAGCTCTTTCTCTTTTACAAGCAATTTGTGAGTGGAAGGACTCTCCTCAAGAGGTTACACGAATAACCGATAGTAGTATCAGAAGAGGTAGAGAGGTGCATATGAAAGAGAGAAGAAGCAGCTTTGTTTGTTTGTGTGACTTCTATCACTGTATAAAATTAAACGAGACGGAAGAAATGCGAGGCGAGGCGTTTCTCGCTTAGAACCGATAGATCAAAAATAAGACTGAAATGAATCAAGAAACGATGATGGTTATAAAGATGTAAAATTGCGTTTTTTTTTCTGAGCTAATTTGTTTAAGTAGAAGAATAATTGTTCTAAAAATTTATAGAATAGATTGATCAATTATTTATATATATATATGGATATGTGTATCTTGACTATTCACATTTGTTCATAATCTTAGCGTGCAATTCCTTACCAAAAGCAGTAAAATCTGCTTGTGATGCAATTGCTCCTTCAACTGCACTCATACATAGATTCATCCCACCTGAGGTGGTAGTAACAATATTGACACTATAAGTGAAATTTAAAACACCAAGATTTTGCATGAATAGTATATCTTCGATTTGTAAAGTATCCCCTTCTGAGTCTGTTGTTGTATTGATCACACCAACGTTACTCAAAATAATCCCACCACGTTTCTTATTTAAATATGAATCTGCAATCATTGCATCAAGATTCTTGTTTTGGGTAATGAAACCTAACATTATAGATCCCAATCCAACAAGGTAATCAGCAGATTTGAAAACACCATTATAATAGCGTGCTAAAGACCAAAATTGTGAATCCTTGAAACTTGAAATTAAATAAGAATAATGTAATCCACCGACATTTGAACCATATTTATATTGTTCGTCGACTAGGGAATCAGGTAATGCTTTACGAGTATTATTTGGAACTGTAATGTCAAAAGTTATTTCATTCATTGAACGATTATCAAAAATACCATGTTCCTTTAATGTGACACATAATGCAGTTTGCATAAGAGCTGTCATTGTACATTTTTGTTTATTGATTTGAGTTTTAATCTTACTCACCTCATCTTCAGTGAAACGAACAAAACTTTGATAACAAACTTGTGGTGCGGATTCAATGATACGTTGGGTATTTTCACAGGGACTCTTATAATTGAAAATACCATTAACTATAGTAGTTATAATCAACCAAATGAAGGTTAAAATTGATGGTACATAATTCACTCTTTCCGTAATTGGTAAAGGTAATTTACTACACTTTAAATAATCCCTTTCATAATCCCAAATTTGTAATGAGTCTTGAGATTCTCCTTCAACAATAACGTTTGTATCAGGTTTATTGATTGACGATACTATATCTTGAAACAAGTTAATCCCTGTCATGGCATCGGCACTACAGTGATTACTGATAAACACTAAGGTATCAAATGATTGAGTCTCGTCATTCTTTGAATTATCATTTAGACATAAAATACGCCAATTTGGTTTATTTATTTGGTATACAGGAATTCGGATCTGAGATAGAATATCGCATAATTTCTCAGTGATTACACCATTATCTTTTTGGAATTGATCTTTTAATTGTGTTAAAAAATCACCATATGAATCGGTTTGTTCATTGATTACCACGTCCTTTAGGGACAACTGGTCTACCACTTCCATGTAGTCATGTTCTGGCCATGGCTTATCTAAGTACTCAGATGATCTATAATATTTACTTAATTCATCCCATGAAGAATCCTTCTTCGTAGCAGATACTAAAGTATGCATCATGATTGGATTTGCAAGAACAACAGAACGCAACCCACGAGCAAGATCGGCGTATGTGATCCCATGATTAAATTTGCAACTAATACTAAAATTACCATACAATTCTTGTCTTTGCAGAAGTGCAAAATAGTTCTCTAAATGACCCAAATGTCTCTTATGGCCTCGTAACACTTTAGTGTCTGTTTCAGACAATAATGGCTTAGTTTCATCCATCTTATTTTTTGTCCTTCTTAAATTTGATTTACTTGATGGCTCGAACTTTTATAAAAGTACGATTATTAAAGTTAGTTTGACGAACGTTTTGTTCTCATTTACAAGTGTGTTACGATTGTTTTAACTTCTATTGAAAGTACTATATATGCTGGAATAATCTGTATTTCAATTGCATGTGAAACTAAACAAGAGAGACAGAGAGGTTGTGATCGAAAACTCCCATTGGTTCGAGATCGTCAATCATCGCTCGTTTAGGAAAATGACATCAGGTTTTGAACTTTCCCTCTCACTTCTTTTTTTGTTCCTTTGTTTGTTACTGCTATTTTCTATTTTTTTTCACTGCATTATGAAATCAACCTTTATACGAGGGCGAGATATATGTATAAACACAAAAAGAATGGTAGTTGCTGATTATTCGCGTAGGTAAAACCGGTTTTGCTCCCGGTCGTTCCTCGGCAAGTCTACATCATAATAAATTATTATGGATCGCGATGATACAAGTATTGTAATGATATATATAGCAATATCTGGAGTTGTAACTGGTAAACAAACTGAGAGTTTTTGTAAAAAAAAAGGGAAAAATAGTAAAAATGTGTATATAATAGACTTAATTTTTATTGATGAACTTCAAATTATTGTTATTTTATTGTAATGGTGGCTTGGAAGTAAAAAGTAATTAATGCATTTGAAAAGTGTACCAGAGACAGGCCTTTCCATGTTTATTGCTAGATGGTTTAATTTCAATAATCATATTTGATAACTCATTTAGAGTACTTGAATCTGTTCCTTCGTATATACTAACAAATATTAAGTAGGTAAACATATTGAGATTTTGTATATATACTTATTTCTCTATTTTTTTTTCTATTTTTCAACAGTCATATAAATGTATGTGTGTCTATGTATAATATCATATACAGTTAACATCCTTGAATGAATTAGTATCATCCATCAGTTCAGGCTTTATGATAGTTATTCTTATGGTGATAGTGGCCCTTGTGACGATGATCTCCACCTCCACCGCTCATCATTCTGTTGTTCCCCATCATTCCAGGAAATGGAGTCATGCCGCCAACTGGATAGCCATAAGGTGTACCGACATTCATGTATCCACCTGGTGTCATGTGGGTAGGCATATCTTGTGGTGGTGGACTGGAGCCATTATCGTTGCCATTGTTATCTTTACCACCCATAACAGGAACCATGGGACCCATCGATGGATAAAACATTGGTTGTGGTTGAAATGGCATGTACATACCCATACCAGATGCATTATATCCATTCATCATTGGGTTAGGAGACCCAGCACCGTTAGGACCATTCATCATTGGGAATCCCATCATATTCATACCATTTCCAGCCATGTTTGGCGAAACGTTACTCATACTATTCATAGCGTTCATGTGACGCATTTGTAACTTGGTTTGGGATTCTTGCATAATGGTTTGTTCATCAGGGAAAAGACTCTTATGAGATTCCTCGATGGTATTAGTCCATGTTGGAGCCGCAAAATATGGTTTTTCAATTAAGAAAGGTTCCATAGATTTCTCTTCATCATGAGCTTCCTTAGATTTTAAAAAGAAGTTGAAATTTTTACCAAAAGTATCTTTCTTAGCACCATTGTTTTGAGGTTTCCTTGAACCAAAGAAAGATCCAGTTGGGCGTTTTTTTGTATGAGTTGATGATCTAACCAAGCCATTGTTAGAGGAACCATGGGCTCCTGATTGACCTGAAGAGGTACCAAACTTTTTGGGATCAGTCTTGTTTTGAGGTGTAGTTCCGTTACCGGCATGTGGTGTCTTGATTGAATTCTTAGTTGCCGCACCTGGTGTAGTAGAGCTAGATTTGGGTTTAGGTGGTAAAGATGGATCTGCCTTCAATGAAACCGATGGTTTTCTCAAAACATCATTCATATCCTTAGGAACATCGTAAGGAACTTTGAATTTTTGGGCAAAATTCTTTAATTCTTCAATTTGGGCTTCTTTAGAAGTCTTACTAGCAGGTTGAACTCTGGTCTTAGAGCTATGATCACTTCTACCGCTTTGTCTCTTGATTTCTTTCAATTGTTTCTTGACTTCTTCATCGACGTTTTTCAAATGAGCTCTGGGTCTTGTGTTTTCTTTAGTTGGCTTTGTAGCATCCTTCGCATCATTTGCGACAGTACTTTTATTTGCCAGTTCAGTAGCAACGACAGGGACAGACACATTTTCTGGTCCCTTAGTTGAACCAGTAGTTTTCATAGCACTAGATGAGATGATAGCAGGATCCATATGATGTGGCTGATTTCTCAAGGTAGGTGGAACGTACTTGTTGCTTTTGACTGCAACGGAAGGTTTGGCATTAGACTTTAAAGAGGCTAATAATTCGTCACCTCTTCTGTCAACCCCAGAGTACAAATCTTCTTCATCCATGCCGGAATCATCAACAATAATACCTCTGTCTTCAGCGATATGGATATTACCTGATGTACCTTGTCTTTCAATTTCGTCAGCAAGTCTTTGGGCCTCCTTTAATCTTTGTTGATAATTTGGATCATTCTTGTTGATTCTAGTAGTATAGAAATGTTCATCGTATGTAGATTTAATACCGAATTTTTTTTCATTAACAGAAAATTGATCCCAACTTGAAGAAGCTTCTTCCAAGGTTTGAGAATTCTCAGAGGCCATAAAGTCACCTTCATCAGGAGTCCACCTTTGTAACTCTCTTTCTTTGGTACCCTTAACGTTAGATATATCAACATCTGTTCTAAATTGATTTGTTCCCTTAGTCACTTTCTCGTTTTTAGAAGCAGTGGAATTGGTTGCTTTGGAAGATCCGGCAATATTACCTTGTACCTTTTGAATAGTAACTGGTGCGTTTGTTCCAGTCTTATCATCAGTTGATAAATTAATATCCTTCAACTCCAATTCGGCAACGTCATCACTCTTGACCAATAACGTTTCACCGAGATCCTTCTTGGTCTTGGTATCTGAGTCTAAGGAAGAAACTAAAGCTGGATTCTTCAGGACAATATCTAGTCCATCAGTGGATTTTAAGTTGCATGCAACAAGAATACCGCTGTATCTGCAACCAGATGTAGTCGTTAATACAGCCTTACTACCAATAGATTTAGTAAGTAAATAATCAAAACGATCATGGAACTGCTTGGCAACTTCAGATGATTCATCAAATAAAGAATTTTGAGAACCGTTACTGCCTGTGGTGTTCAACCCTTTCTTTTGACTAGAAGTAGCAGAAGGACTGGTGTCTCTCTTTTTGTTATTACCAGCTTTCATTCTAATATAGTTTAACGATTGTATTTACAGTAAAGCTTATTAATATAAAGTAGAAGATAATGTTAAAAATAAAATAGAGTCGTAGAGTTTAAATAACAAAATGACTTACACGTTTGGATAGTGATCACCAGTGCAGTGGATTAGAGGGATAAATGTGGAACCAAACGAATAACCCTAAAGAACTGACGTATCTCGATATTCTGCACTAAATAGGATATTCCAACTAGAAATATATATTGTAGAACTTAAAAAGAAGTTTAATAATTACAACATAAACTAAAATGTTACAATATTGTCAGAATTTTCGTTGCATAGCATGTAGTATTGTCTTCCAATGGAGATTTGGTGTATCTAGTTTACTGAATTTACCCTTTGCTCGCTCTCGTCTCTCGTCTCGCTTTCTCTCTATTTGGTCCAGTAGCCTTTTCGTTTTCTCTTCTCCTTGCTTCTTCGCGTGGAGTGTGTAGTCGGTCCCATATCGGCAAGACGGTGACACACTGTAAGAAAGTTAGCAGGCATTCAATTATCATCAATTATAAACATGTGTTTATAGAAATTGAAAGAACAACGACATGGGATTACAATTATTTAAATGTTGAGTATGAATGTTTGTGCTTTTACATTGTCTCAATTTTATATAATACTACGAACTTAAGCGTTGATGTTTGGCATGCTTACGATTTGATTTTATTCTCGTTGTTTGCTTTATATATGCATCATCTATATAGATGTTAATAGTTTATTTATTGAAACGATTGAAGAATTCCAGTGTCTCTCTAAGGTTACCATAATTTAGAAATGAGTTAATATCTGTATAAAATTCATTTTTTGTAAGTTTAACATCATTTAGTACAGGCATATCTTTTATAGCATCCCATTCGTCATCATAATCCGCTCGGTCTGTTTTTATCTGGATCGGTATTTCAAGATTCATATCTGCAACATCTTTCTTCCACAATGTGGGTTTATCGCTGCCTTGAACATTATCCCCTGTGCTGGACCCAATCATACCGTAAGCATTTTGAATGGCAGGAATCAGAACTGGGTGAAGATCATCTTTTAGGAGCTTTTCATTAAGGTTCTTTTCTTTGTTCTGCTTTATTCCTTGTAAAATTCTTTTACTTTCTGAAAGTTTTTCCTTTTCCTGTTGCAATGCAATTTCTATATTTTCAATGTTTTTCATCTCATCTTCATATAATTGTTGAATATATTCTCTTTTGCTCACAATAGCCTCCACATCCAAATCAATGTCTTTTAATTTTGATGGAAATTGTGAATCCCTTAATTTATTATGCATTTTGTCCAAGATTTCATTGAACAGTTGTTGTTTTATATTGTATATTTTATCAATTTCTCCATAGTTATTATTAGTGATATGTTCTAACTCGTCATTGTACTGAGCAAATACATCATCTAGAGCACTATTTGTATTTTCTTCAACAAGTTGCATAATAGAATTAGCCAATGGCCTATTAATAGTCTTCCACTGAATTTCCTCCGTTAGTGGTTCTTCATTAAATTCTTTCTTAATAAATTTATTAAATTCCCAGGGACCTATCTTCTCATCATTAATTTTCCGATGTTGTGCTCTTTTCCGTTTCGAAGTATTTTGTTTTGATCGTATATTTTTATCTCGTTTTCTATTATAGTTATTTTTTTGTATAGTCCTGTTATTACCTTTGAGTTTCGGTGCTACAAATATTCCAGAACTTTCATCCTCATAAAACCGTTTTGATGGCCTACTGTTGGAAATGGTACTAGGTATTATGTTCTGTTCTTTAGTTGTTGATACAATACTAGATTTCCTGCTACGAATACCAGACATTGGAGATGATGAATCATTAAAAAACAAGCTTCTTGTATCCCTATTTCTTCCCCCAGTTGTTGTTTTTGGATTAGACCAATTCTCTCGATTTAGCGTATCATTTGAAAATTTTTCGACCGCATTCATTCTTGAAAGGAGTATGTAATAGTTTAGCCTTTATGGTTTATAACAATATAATCAATTTTGAAGATATCATTTATTTATTAATAACTTCCCGTATATTTATTTTAACTCTATAAAATATTGAATGTTTTTTTTCTTTGTTTTGTTTTTTTTTGTTTGGTATATCATATTATTATTATTATGTAACGCGCCGTTCATAAATAAAATAAATTAAAAGAAGAACTACGAGAATCATATATATATATAAAGAGAATAAATAGTAAATTTCATAAAAAAGGTAGAATCATTGATTTACTTACGTAAAAAACCTATATATATCTATGAGTATGTAAAGTTAGTTTAATAAAATGTAAGGATAGTAGGTAATTTATTGTACTTTTCTTTTTTCTAACATATTATATTTTCTTCTTTTTTTTATTGTTAAAAATAAATTAAAATTTTTAATATGGGATTATAAGAAGTATGAATGGACCAAAAAAAAAGTTAATAAATATAAACACTAATTTTGTTTTATTACTTTCTTAGAAACTGTCGTTGAAGGAGAAAGCTTCATGAGCAGCAGCCTTTTGAGTGTTTTCGTTAGCCTTGGTGAAGTCAGAAACTTGCTTTTCGAAGAAGTTACTCTTACCGACAGTGGTAGCACCTTCTAGATAATCAAATGGGTTAGCAACGTTGTAGACTTGGTCGTTACCGAAAGAACCTAATAGAGAATCAGCTAAATATTCAACGTATTGGTTGATTTGAGCAACATCAACACCGAATTCTTCGATCTTTAGAGCATCAGCTAGGTACTTCTTTTCAATGTCAACAGCTTCGGTGATAATCTTTTCGATAATCTTAGCATCTGGCTTATTGTTCAAATGAGCAAATAATAAACAAGAGAAATCAGTGTAGTTACCCTTGTCTCTGAAGATGTTAGTGTTAGCCTTAGCTAGACCTGGTAGTAGACCACTCTTGGTTTGAGCGAAGATAGCGGCATGAGCACCAGCTAGGAAGAGACCTTCCTTAGCAGCAAAAGCGACTAATCTTTCACCGTATAGAGAATCTGGGTTCTTGATCCATCTGTCAATGAAATCAAGCTTTAGCTTTAGTTCTGGGATGTTCTTAGCAACCTTGAAGTACTTAACTGGTTCATCAGAACCGTTGAAGTAAGCATCGATCATCGAAGCGTAAATTTCATCGTAGATGTTTTCCATCATGATTTGGAAACCGTAGAAACTCTTACCTTCTGGGTTTTGCAATTCAGCGGAGAACTTTTCGATCAAATGATAGTTCAAGACTTCTTCAGATAGAGACATAGTAGATAAGTATCTAGCTAAGAAATCTTTTTGACCATCGTTCAACTTAGATTCGATATCTTCGACATCCTTGCTGTATTCGATTTCTTCGGAAGTCCAGAAATCAGCTTCGACCTTCTTATAAGCAGCCCAGATTTCGTGGTACTTAATTGGGAACATAACGAATCTACGCTTGTTCTCCTTCAATAGGATTTCATCCTTTTCGTTTTCCTTGGCGAATTGACGAGATTCGGCAAACTTGGCCATAAATTGAGTGTGAGCTTTGTCGACAGCAACCATTGTGATATATATGTAAAATGTGTATTTGTGTTTGTGAAATGGGGGTAGAACTTAATTTAAGAAAGAAATCAAAACAAAAAAGGGGGTTTGTCTTGTTATAAACTTTTTTATTTTCTTAGTTAAAGATATCCAAAAGATGAAGGAGTTAGTTGTACTTGTTTATATCTTACAATGAAAATATAAAAAAAGAATAGATCGAGAATATTGAAAAATAAAAAAATATTAAATAAGAAATAAGGGAAGAGAATATAGGATATAAAATAAAATTATACAATGAAGGAAATAAAGTAAAAGTTATTGATCTTTCCAAAGGGTTTTTATATAATTTATTAAAAAGAAGAAAGAAAAAAGGGAAAATAAAATGCTGAATAAGTGATATTTTTGAAGGGGGCAAGTATTATACTGAGAGTTACAAACTAAAGGGGAGAGAGAAAGAGGCAAAGAAAGAAGAAGAAAAAAAAGGTATCCCATCCCGTTGCTACTGTAATAAACTTGGAATAACTTTTTTTTTCACTTAACTACCTAAAAAGAATTTCCTTCGATTAAAAAAATTGATGAGGTAAAGAAGAAGAACAAGAAGCGGGCAAAATTGTACATATTAATTATGCGATGATGAAATAGAAAATAGTCTAATTATTACTACTATTTTTTCAAAAAAATTATATCAGTTTTATTAATGCAGATTACTAAATAGAAATGGGAAAACGATATCATATAATTGGAATTTCGAAAACAGTTAGAGACAGAAAAAGAAAAAAGCCTGAAGAACTGCAAAGAAAGAAGAAGAAAAGGTGTGTGGGTAGATTAAACAACTTTTCTTGTAATATCCCGTTAAAAAGTATTATTGAAAGAGAGAGAAAGTGGGCGCGCACAACTTCATACTGAAAAAAAAATTTAAATTTCAAGAAGAAAATAAGAGATCACCGCAGTGAAACAGAAATTAATTTGTATCCCATTTTCAAATCTTAGAAGGATAATTATTATTATTGAAATAAGGGGAAGAGAACAGAGAAGAGGAAGATAAAATTATAAATAAAAAAAAATAAGGAAATTCTATGAGGGTGTTCCACAACTTCTTCGTACGATTCTTTGTAGAGACCGACAGAATGATCCTAGTGATAATTTTATTTTGTTTTTTGTTACCGTGGTAATATTATTAATAAATTAGGTAACGTAATAGTAGTTGCCACAACAACGACAACGGCAACCTCTCCCACTTTATTTTCTTTCTCAAGGATTTCGTAATGAGGGGAACACCTATTTTTTTTTCCCATTTTTGCCTTTCATGCTACTGTAATTCTTAATGGTCACCCCAAAAATCCTGTTTTATTTTTCATTGGTGATGAGATCATATGTAACAAGATTTAGATTTTCTGCATATATTCCTCTCTCATATTAAAAATATACATGTATATAACCACGGATACAGAAGGCAAGAATTTTGGAGAAGGAATACAGAAAAAAAAAAAAGAAACAAGAAATTTTCTATGTATTTTTTTAAGTAAGTAGTAGAAGATGTATAACCGGGCTTATATCGAAAAGCATCAACTTATTTTATTTTCCTTTTGGCTTATTCTCAATATTATAGATTCTTACCAATAATTCTCTGAATAGGAATACTTATATATGTATAGTGATCATCACGTATTGTAATTAGTATTAGACTTATATTTTTGTTAAGTTTCCCCGGAAGTAGGCAAGCTGACTTTACATACGAGTTTTTTTTAAAGGTTTCCATACTGTATGATCGACGGTTCAAAATTACCTTCATTTATCTTCATTTCTCAACCCTAATATTATTTTATCAAACACTTGTTGTATTAAAATATATCTTACATTATTGGTATATACTTTGTACAAGCAGTAACTTATCCATTTTAATTTTGATAAGAAAGTTGGTCTTTTTTCTCTTTCCTAATTAAAAAGAGAAAGAAACAAAACCATTCCTAATAGTCTTGTCCTCATAGCAACACAGAACAAATAATATTAAATAAAAAAAAATGTTTCTTTCTCCATCGATTTCTCTGCAGTTGCTTCCTCCGTCCGATAAACGATCTGCAAATATTTTGAATAAAATTGTACAAAGGATACAGTTGAATCTGCGTACGACACTCCAAAAAAACCTCCTCCACGGTTTACTTACTAATTTTTTTTTTACTATAATTTCTTCTTTTCTTTTTATCTTTCTACGGCATTTCCTGCACAGGAAAGACAAGGCATTGCCCTTTCCCTCCCATCCCCTATTTTTTTGGGTTAATTTCCTTCCCCCCTCATAATCCAGTGTTTCCTTCGTACAATCCTCTGTGTATTGTGTTTAGCTGAGAGTATAATCTCCAATTTCTAACATCCAACCAGGTCTCTTTTCTTTTTTCACACTTTGCTTCAGCTTATATCTTAAATAATTGATTAGAAAACAGGAAGCTTTTTTTACTCAATGGGTTAATTGACTTCACTTAATTGAGTAATAGAGGTAGTAACCTCTATAAATTGCAATACAATGTATTGAACAAGCTTTCCTTTTTTGATTAGATTTTCGGTTTTTATCTCTATGGTAACCATGTTCATTTGTAGGTGGCTAAAATTAACTTGTTATTGCTTACTATGTAAACAGTTCTTGTATACTCTCGAAATATAATGTACTAATATGGATTATTGATAGTGGTTATCACCTTTTTTTTAGCGTTGATAAAATTAAATTGACTTAAATGGAATTTTCGATGAGTTACAAAAAGTCTTGCTACTGCATGTATAATACTGGAACATTGTTTGTTTGAAGTTGTTTTAAAAAGTAATTAGGTCTCGTTTATTGATGTGTTCTTTTCGTTGAATCTGTTTCTTAAGAGATGAGAAATAGGGTGTGTCCAAATTTGGTTACCATAGTGATGGGAAGTAGTTTAAAATAAACTTTTTTGACGTAAATATTTTCTTTTTCTCTCCGGTTGTTAAGTGAATTGTAATTATCTTTTATTGGAATGTGTTCTCACAATAAAATATAAAAAAGTTATTTTTATTATTAATCACAATAGTTTCAAAAGAAAAGAGAGAACATATTTGTTAAATTGAATAAAAAACTTTTTGCCTCTTTAGAAGAGTGTCATTACTTTTTTTGCCCTATACTCATATTTCGTAGATATATTAACATTATTTAGTTAAAGTTAATTTTTGTTTCGTGTTTTCGTGTATGTGTCTTATCTTGTCACTAATTAACAGAGCTTCGTGTAATTTTGTTGAATTTTGCCATAGCAACGAGGTTTTGTTCATGTAATAAAGGAAATATAAAATTACATTTGTATGGTATTGAAATCCATTGTACTTTTTTTAAATAGACACTATTGTTATTTTTTATTCAGTGGTTCTTTATGATAAATTGAATATATGTGTCCAGATATTGTTTAGTTAAGTAAATACCGAAGTAATGTCGCATCGGGAGTTAGGGACGTAGGTTCGGGCTTGGACAACTCACTCGCCACGGTTATATTTTTGTTTTTGTTTAATGGCCCGAAATTTCAAGAAACTATCACTGAATTAGATATTAAGAAACCTAATAAAACAAAAATGAATTAGAATTTCAGAACAAATGGAAGATTATACCTGTATTCTTTTGTTTGAAACTTACATATAAATAATAATATTTTAAATACATATAATAATAATAAAAATAATAATGGGGTTAGGTTCTTTTTTTGGTGGTAATAAACCAACTGTTACAGATGATAATTCACAAACTACTATATCTAATGATCCAACTTCACAAAGGGTAAAAGCTCAAATTCAACAAGAATTAGCTGTAGCAAATGCTACTGAATTAGTAAATAATGTTAGCAAGAATTGTTTTGAAAAATGTTTAATGGCTCCTTATTCACAACCTAATGATCCTTGTATTGATCAATGTTTAGCAAAATATATGAGAAGTTGGAATGTAATTTCAAAGACCTATGTAGCTAGAATTCAAAATGCTTCAACAACTGGTGAAATATAATAAAATGGAGACGAAAAAATTGTGTATTTCATTCCGCTTTATTACTCATTTATACCTGTGTTTGCCTAATTTATAATTCTTTATACGTATATACATATAATCTGTAAATATCATCCTTCAATTCATTCATTCGATATACTTTTTTAAATTTTTCTTTCGATTCAAAATGTATTGCATTGTTTCTTTTATGTTTTCTTCTTGTTCAATTAGTTGTATATAAGAATAAATAATATTGGATATATAAATAACAGGTAGAGTCACCTATTTAGTTTGTGTATTCGGGGGTTTTTTGTTGGGAAAATAGTATAGTTCTCCTTTATGATGATATTAATATACATGTGAAACTGTGATTATATTTCATTATAGATCTCTATCTCATCTGACACAAAAATTGAATGAAATAAACATCCTTTAATGAGTACATTTAATGCTTTTATGAAAGTTATCACAAGTTTAAATTTGGTTCATTCATTCATTCGTCGTCATCTTCAGCACCGTTATCAGCGGAACCAATAGTGGCTTTTACATCCTTCCATAATTTACCTTTATTACGGTTTTCATACCATCTAGTAATAGCAGAATCAAATTCAGTTTGGAAAAGGAAAGCACCAACAAATACAGTTCCTACAAAAATGGAATTTCTTTTAAATAATACTTTATAGATAGAAGCAAATGACTAATTTCAAAAAAAAGAAAGATAAATAAAGATTGGTGAGTTGTGATTAATGGTATACTTCTTTCTTTTTTGCACTTGTCTCAAGGATGATTTCCATACTCACATAACACGTAAGTAGCTACAGTTCACCTTTGAGACAGCCAAAATTAAGATAGGAAATTCACGATCAAACCTCAATTTTATCATGTTATTCGTTAGTAAAAATGGTTCCAAAAAATAACTATAAAAATACTTGGTACTTGTGTAAATTACGCACTCACACAATTAAAGGAAACATACCATTATTCAAATTTTATGATTGGTTTAGGTGGATTAAAACAAATTATTTCGGTATAGTAATTAAATATACTTGCTTTATTCTCTCTTAGAACTCGAAATTTCTCAAGCCCTTATATAGAGGTAAGAGCACTTTTATCAATGCGTAGTTGTTGCTTATATATATTAGGTGAACTTCGGAGGGTCAAGGCTCGCGGCGTAATCTCCGTTAAAGACAGGGATGCTCCGCGCTCTGTAGGATCCGCCGTTTCATTGGTTCGTTACAAGTGATATTTTGGGGGATTTCTAATATTTATGCTAACACATATTAGATTCAAACTGTAATGCCAGTTTTAAAATTTAACTATAAATAACTTATCTCATAGTCATGTATAGGTAGTACACTATCTTTATTATTACTCATTATGTAATATTTATACTAACGTTGTTTATCATACGTTTCACGCCCAGTGATTATTACGGTAAGATGTTTACCATGCCGTTCCTTCATCGTCAGTATCATCATGGAATGGTTCATCAGGATCAACTCCATCGTTATCATTGTTTGGGTTCGCACCTCTAAATTGCTGACCAAATAATTGTAGGAACGGTGTTGTTAAATCGACATCCTCTCCGACGTTTTCACCATTATCCATCGCATTTCTCACCGTTTGGAAGATTTGGAAAAAGTCTCTAACATCACCTGGTTGACCGTTCATATTTCTGAAACGATCTTCTTCATCAATATCTTCATCCGTGAAGAAATCGTCATCATTGCCACCAAACTCATCATCTGAATCATCTCCTTCGTTAGTAGGAGGAACTCTTCTTCTTGTAGCAGGGTCACGGTTTAGTGCAAACAAAAACCCGTTTGACAAAATGCTGACTCTAAATTCATCTCCCATTACTCTACTTATGTAACCTGGAATATCGTTATTAATCCATAACTTATTCAAGTGTTCATACCTTGTTAAATTTAATGTAGTTAGGTCACCACGTTTCATTGCGTTTCTTCCAGCCTCTCCGTGAGAGTTCAAATAAGGAGCTGAGACATAAATAGAGGATGGTGGTTGACTCAATTGTAAACATATCTCCGAAGAATTTGGAATCAAAAATGCACCAAATGGTTTAAAACAGTTCTGTGAAAGATGCTTTGAGATTTCATGTCTGTCAGTTCTGGAATGTATCTTAACACCGCAAGTTAAGCAAATTTTGAAATCTAATCTGTTAGATGAATTTCTACTGCGTTTGTTTTCTTCCATTAAACGAATAGCATTTGTATCTGTAACATATGTATTCAAATATTTTGACAAATCAATTAATTTGACAACACCACAATATTCGTCGCTTACTTGTTCATATTCTGCCTGTAGTTGATCTGGAGGAATTTCATTTATTATAAGTTCATCAATATTATCAGAATTTGTCAATATTGATGTCATTCGATCAATTGTTTCTTTTAATGAAGAGTTAGTCTCGGAGATTAAACTTGTTTCCACATTAATACCGTCAATAATAAACTCATTATCTTCATATTCCGAAGTAACTAATTGAAAAGTCTTCAACAAAATAAAACACCTTCTTAAAGTTGGAAGAATTAGTTTCAAAAAGTTTGCATAGGCCAGTGACTTGAATTGTTCAAGCTCAAGATCGGAATAATCCCTAAAAGTAGTTTCATTTCCAGCAATAAGTCTATCCAAATATATGGAAACTTTTTTACTTACAGCAGGTGGAACTTCATATGTTTTAGTAACATAGTTCAATGTCTCATTGAATTCATGGTGAGGTAGGCCATAACTAACATAATCTTCAAAAAATATTCTAGAATATTCTGTTAGAACCTCTTCAATGCAAGAGCTTAATGATTGTTTTTTGAATAGGCAACTTCTTACAATAATTTGGAACAGTTCATTTCTGCAAGCTGGACCTTCTTCTTTGTACTCGTCACGATGTACCTTGCTTACCCAGTCTAGTTCTACTTCAGGTGCGCCTGCCGTCTTATAGATCTGAATAATGAAGATTAGTAAATTTTTTAATGTTTTAAATCGTTGCTCTTTACCCACTAAAAATGTGTTATTTGTATCTTTGTCTAACCTTGAAGCTATTTCAAGCATTGAAATTGTGTTAGCAAAATTTACCGTTAAAATTTCTGCGGTATTAGCAATGCTGCGATATTTCGACTTCTGGAATTGTTTGTCGAAATACTGTGTATCAGTCAGAACTGCGTCAAAGGTACTTAACAAATTAGTTTTTTCTTGTTCATTGAGAGCACCTAAACTGTTACCTAAAACAGAACATGCAGGATTTTCTCCAATTGACATGTTCATCCCATTCTGATATTTAACTGTAGGGTGAACGACAAGAACGGAGTTTGAAAAGGTTTGACATAGAGGACAGATAAATGCAGTTGATGAAAATCTCTTCTTTTGAATATACCTTTTAAAGCAATTATAGTGAATGTGATGATTGCATGAAACAAAAACTTTTCTGGTAGGCATAGTACCGTTTGCGGCCGCATCTGAAGTATACTCTAATTCCTTTACGAACCCGCTATCATCATTTTCGAAACCATTCCATTCCTTCAAATATTCATCAACATCTCCAAACTGACTTTTCCTAAATATTGGAGTGTGATCATGGTACGCGGGTATAACGAACATGTCTGTAGATGCTTCATCTTGACAGAGAGAGCAAGTGAAATCTTCTCCCTCTATAATTTTATCATTGTCAGTCATGTTAATGTCTCCCTCTTCATCCACTAGATCTTCTCTGTCACGCTCCTTAAATTCATCTTCGTTTTCTTTCATAAATTTATTTTGTTGGTTATTAAACTTAGCCATCAATCTTTCTTGATGTTTCTTTGCCAGTCTTTTCTTTCTTTCTCTTTCACTCTCTTCAAGATTTACACCCTCACTTAATTTTCTATTTTTGTACTGTTGTACATAGTCATCACCAAATCCTGCAACTAAAGAATCGAATACTTCTTCTTGTCTTTTCGTAACCATCCGTTTTAATAGATAATCAGCTTTTGTTCTTATATTTTCAGAAAATACATCGGTTTTTGAGTTAACAATGCTTAACAATAGGTTGCAAATTGGTTTGGATAGGTACGCATCAGGGAAAGAAGATTTCCCGTTAACTTGTTCGTCATCTTTGAAAATACCGTGAATTAGATGGAGTAATTCGTTCAAGAAGATTCCATCTTCAGAGTCTAAACAGACTTGTAGTAATTTATATATAATTTTAGCAAATACCGGATGTCTTGTAAAAGAACCTAACAGTTTGGCACCATCATCCATGTTTTTAGGGGATACTAACTGTGGTTGTAGAATAATTTTTGATTCTTCTCCTTTTTTCTCTTTATCTAAATGTTTCTTAATTATTGATGCGCTACTTTCAAATTCATTACCCAAGTTTGAAACTCTCAATGGATCAATTTTGCTGTAATAAATTTCTTTTAGTTTGAACACACCATTATCAGCTAAACCCTTTGGTTCTCTAAAAATAGACACTTCGTTCAATGCAAGATCAAATAAGGTTGAATTTTCTGTCAGATAATCAGGAACTAATCTTAGTAATTTTGAATATGACAATGGCTTTGTGTACAGGTTATACATAATAGCATTCTTTATCTGAGACATTTTCTTACATTTTGCGGATTCAAATGTTTGGAAGAATTGTCTTTCTGTTAATATCTGGTAGATAAAGGCTACGAAATGTTGGATAATCAGGGAAATCTTGTCCTTATATTCTGTATCTTTAAATTCAACTTTACCATCGAACCACTCTAATAACATCCATCTATCTAACAGGTTATATATTACTCTAGGGGTATCATCCACTTCCCATAAAAAGGCTAACTGATTTAAATGGATATCTCTGGAGTAAGTATTTAATTCCGGATTATTTTTGTAATATGAAGTTTGATGAAGCACAGACATACCGTTACGTACCCAGAAACCAACATCAATTTGTGAACACAACACAACTGATCTTAAGGAAAAATCAGAAATTTTCAAGAAATCAAAACTTTGTGAAAGTTTATCTTCATATTCTTCTTTGAATTGCAACATAGGATTAAATGTTAAAGAAGTCGGCATTATAGGTAATTGTGGGCCCGAATTAGAATCCTGATAAATAATAGTTTCGTATGCTTCTACCAAAGAAACATTTTCAATCAAGAATGAAAATAAAGTATGAATTGGGTTCATATATGCGACTCTGTCCACTGCTACCGAAAACTTGATAATTTCATGACTGTTATGAACTAACTTATACGTCAACGATTTATAACCTAAAAATGAATTGATCAACCTAATAGCATTTAATAATAATTGTCTGTCACAACCCTCATTGACAACTGCATTTACCATTGTTTGAATAATTGAATATATCGAAGTGGTATACTCTAGATAAGGGATGAAATGTTGATCTTCATGTAAAACATGTTCACCTTCCTTTCTTACGATTTTCCACGCACCATTAAACAATTTACAAAGAGTCACAATGGATATGAATTCAGCTGGTTTCAATAGAATATTTGCATCATCAACTTTACTAATTAAAGTTTCAATAGTGTATAGACCTTGTTTTAAGGAAATGCCATAACTTTTTGTGGGATTTGATTTTTGAACTCTCTGCCATACCAAAGTACCATTATCAATTTTAGTGAATTCCATAAAGATATCTATAATCGACCATACAATATCAATAAAATAACCATTTTCTCCTCCAAAAATCATTTTAGCATTGGTTGGACAGGTGAAAAGTTGAACTACGCATTCTCTTAGGGCTGTTAATTGAGGTTCTCTATCCATATATGCAATAGAACGTGTTATATGATTAAATATTTGCACCACTTGCTCACAGAAAATTGGTTTATAAATGATAGAAGAGGCTAAAGTTGGAATAATAACATTTTGAATATCTTTTCTTAATTTTTTCCAAAATCTATTATCAAAGTAAAGTAACAATTGTAATCTAGAATTTGCATACTCTTTTTCTTCTACAGGTACAGTTTTATTCAATGTATTTGATATGGAATGTAAACTTGATTCTGGTAATGTTTGGTGATAACCTTGTGGAATTCTATTAAATTCATTAAGAATGGATAAATCTAAATGAGGATGTGTGGTAGTCCCAGAGAGTTTATTTGGGAAATATTGATTAATGTTTTGAAGAGGACCATCAGAGTGATTTAATGCATCTTCTGGGGTAGTTAGAACTTTCCCAAGAGCGTCTCTAAAGATAGATTGAAAATTTGAATTTGGAATGGTTAAACAATGAGCCATCCATTGAATAATATATTTGCATGTTTCTTGATGTACAAATTCAGACCATGAAGTTAAAGTTGCACATAGACCATTAGTCTGAACAGCAAAGAAACCTGCCATCAGGGTCTCGACATCATCAGAACATTTTAACATTGCTCTACCTTCACTATCGATTTTAGACGTTAAAATATCCGTATGGACATTATCTGGTGAACCTTGTCTTAATGCAGTAGTTGCCTGAGAATAATTATGATATTCATCATTATATATCATAACAGTAAATTGATCCTGACTACCTTCATCGGCAAATATATTTTTATATTTAAAATCTTCTAAGAAACTTTTCACTTCGGTAATTTTTTTTTCTTGCATTAATTGTCTTAAAGTCATTGTAATATCTTTCGTAAAAGTTGGTAATGATTCAATATTTTGATTAAATAAATCTAAGAAATAATTTAATGCTTCAGTTAATACCATTGTAATATTTTCTTCATTGAATTGATGTTCTTCAATAGATTCTTTTGAATCATTATCATTTGTAATTTCATTAGCTTTACAATGTAAATCAGAATTCCATGCTTCTTCATCACCACAATCACATATACCTGTAGTAAAATCATTGCACATATCAGTATATATATGATGATTTTCATGATCCTTTGGATTAAAACAATGAATACATAAAACACAGGTATCATCAAATCCACATTCTTGACACCTATATAGAGGTTCTCCAACCTTAAATTTTCTACCACAATTTCTACCTGAATGTTTAAAAGACTGTTTATTATTCATTTGTGAACTTTTCATTCTATAAAAATCAGTCTCTTCAGATGATGATTTATCTAAAAGTTCATCTAAAGAATTAAAATCAATTTTTGAATCTGGGAATAAAAATTTAATGTCTTTACCATTATCTAAAGCAACATAATATAATAATTTAAATATATATCTTTTTAAAGCATGATCCATTTCAATTCTTTCTGTGGGTCCCCGTACACCCATAAAACTTTTAACATTATGAACAGAACGTAACGTATTAAATAATTTTAACCATGGGTAAGGTTGTTCGGTGCCTACATTATTAATAAAATTTAAATCCATTGCAAGTGTAAATATGTTTAATCTTTTCTATTGAAATACACTTACTAAAAAATAATAAATATCAAAAACCACAGGTTTTTGTCTTTCTCTAATCACAAATCAAGGCTATCAAAAATAAAAATAAATGTATTACAACTATATATAAATATATCTGAACAGCTTAACGTGATTAATTTTTGAAGACTTTCTTCTTGATTCAAGTAGTATTTCTTCTTACACTTTATCAAATAACTACTACCATCTACTTATTAAGGTTCAAACTAAAAACACGGGAAAGAAAAAAAATTGATAGGAAAATTAACCACCCATGTTGCCTCTCATCATCATCACCATCGCTCTGCCATAAGCAAAAACTCAAAAATATAAAAACTTAAATTGATTTTGTATGTGAAACTGGTAATGGAAGTTGATACCGAGTGCTCGTCTTATTATACCCTTTTTGTCTCTTTGATGGTTGAGGAGGAGAGACAAATTTTAAAATCATTATTAATTTGTTAATTCGCTTGTTTTTGCCATGGAAGAGACAAAGAATGGAAATTTTTAGCGAAATATCTCTTTTTTAAGGGTTGAAAAATTAGGGTCGATGTTAGGTTTATTTGTCACTTTGTACGCTAACCCTATATTTGGATGTTAGGTCTCATAGATTTTTTTTTAATCTTTGAATTTTTTAATGACAAAGGACATTGCGAGGAAGAAAAATTAGGTGAAAAAAAAATAAATGAAATAAAATGTGTAAGGAAGAAACCTATCAAAGAAGGAGAAAAGGACTAATATCAAATTCAAATATACATAGAGGGAGAAAGAAAAAGTATTCTTTAAGTGAAACTATTAAGTACTTATAAAAGGAACAGGTATTAAAGGGAATATAGATATATTTTATCTGTTTGTTTTTGTTTGATCATTATTGAGCTGATATTTAATAATGGCTCCTTCAAGACAAAGTTCAATTCCTAGCAGTGCTAGTTCAATAGCATCTAGTGGTGGCGGTGGTGGTGGTAGTGCTGCTAATGGTAATCTAAGTCATGTTTCACCATTTATTAAAAGAGATAGATACAAGAGAAATTTATTAAGGGCTAGACAAAATTTAAAGAAAGGTGGTGTTAAGAAAGAAGATCCAGTTAAATTAGAAGCAGATGAAAAAAAATTATTAGGTGTTGAAAAAGGTATGGCAAATGTAAAGAAAGAACCTGATGTTACTGATAGTGAAAATGATTTTAATGAATTTCCATTAAGGGCAATTTCTGAAGAAAATCTTGAAAGTATTAAGACACATTTATTAAAATTTCAAAGTAAAAAAAAAATTGATCCATCTAAATCTTTTCATCCACCAATTCGTTTACATAGAAAAGATACAAGAAATTTACAATTTCAATTAACAAGAGCAGAAATTGTTCAAAGACAAAAAGAAATTGCCGAATATAAACAAAAACAAGATGATGATAAAGGTGGATTTCCAAATAATAATACCAGTAATAATAAATTTAAAAATAATACTAATAATAATACGAAAAATACAATGTCTAATACTAATACACCGACTCCCGTAACGTCAGCAGTTTTATCTGCTCCCCCAACAAGGTTAGGTGAAAATACTAATGGTCCATCTTCACAGTTATCAAATTCAATTCCTAATAATGTTTCTACAAATATGAATGGAACTGACGCTGAGAACCAAGATACTAATAATCCAAATGATACAAAATTAGATAAATCTAACGCTATTATACCTATGGTGACACAATTAGAAGAAGCAGGTATGTCTGAACATCCAGAGAAGGTAGGTATGGTTAAGTATGATGGTAAAGAAGAACAAGATATGGAACAAGATGAAGGTACTACAGATCCAATGGCAGATGTTGCACCAGATGGTGGTGGTCGTTCAAGAAGAATTAATTCAAAGAGAAAGACTCGTCAATTAAAAGTTCTTGACGAAAATGCTAAGAAATTAAGATTTGAAGAATTTTATCCATGGGTTATGGAAGATTATGATGGTTATAATACTTGGGTAGGTTCTTATGAAGCTGGTAACTCTGATTCATATGTATTATTAGCAGTTGAAAATGATGGTAGTTTTACTATGATTCCAGCAGATAAAGTCTATAAATTTACTGCAAGAAACAAATATGCAACTTTGACAATTGATGAAGCTGAAAAGAGAATGGATAAAAAGAGTGGAGAAGTACCAAGATGGTTAATGAAACATCTGGACAATATCGGTACAACAACAACGAGATATGATAGAACAAAGAGAAGACTGAAAGCGGCTGCCATTCAAGGAGGTGGTATGGATGATGATGACGATGAAGAACATGATGATAATTCTGAAGTAGAATTGGATTATGATGAAGAATTTGCTGATGATGAAGAGGCTCCTATTATTGATGGTAATGAACAAGAAAATAAAGAATCTGAACAAAGAATCAAGAAAGAAATGCTTCAAGCCAACGCTATGGGTCTTCGTGATGATCAACAACCTGACGAAAATGAAGATGATGACCAATTAAACGATAAGAAGATTGATGTTGAAGGTGAAAGAATTAAAAAGGCTCTTCAAAAGACAGAATTAGCAGCATTATATTCCTCTGATGAAGATGAAATAAATCCATATCTATCAGAGTCTGATCTTGAAGCACAAGAAACTCCAGAGGTAAAAAAGGAAGAATCAGAAAATAACACACCTTCACCAAAAAAGAAAAGTCCAATTACTGTTAAAAAGGAGCAATCTGAGGATACAGAAGCTATTCCACCAAGGATCAGAGTTAAGAGTATTAAGGATTGTATAGTTGTCTTGCAAAGTAATAAGGATGTTTTGGGTAACTTTCATCCTGGGGAATGGAACCCAACTACTGCAATCAAGAGACCTAGATTGGCAGATGTATCTCCAACTACAATAACCTCTGAAGGGCAAATAAAAGAAGAGGAACCATCAACTAAGAAAGTCAAACTAGAACCAAGTTCATCAATCCCATTAATAACAGAGCAAGATATAATTACTGCAATGGGAGACGGTAAAGTTAATGTTAAGGACTTTGGTAAGATGATAAGGAAGAAGTATCCTGGCGCAGAAAATAAAAAGTTAATGTTTTCTATTGTCAAGAAACTTTGTAGGAAGGTTGATAATGAACATATGGAACTGAAAAACTAGATACGTAATGTATATACTAAATAACCTCATTTCACATCAGTTTTTGTTGGATTCTACTTTTTTTTGTCTTATTTTATTTTACCCCAAGATGTGAATACTATTAGCACAATAGTTTCTAACAGAGTGTAAATGTAATTTTATATCTCACAATTATATATTATGTCGCTTTATCGCTATTTTACAGTATTATAAATAGTAATATATTTTAAGTTTACAAATATTACCTTTTGTTTAATCTATGCTACTTCCACCATTTCTTCGTCGTCATCATCAGATTCCTCTTCATCTTCACCTTCTTTACTAGCAGTATTCTCACTTTCATCATACAGTTTACCATCAGCACTTTTAGCAGGCATTTCTTCAATCGCTGCAGATTCTGGTTCACCTCTCATCAACATATTGACAATTCTGTAACATAGTTCACCCACATCCTCGTCTTCAACATTTTTATGTAATTCTCTGACTAATGGATAAACAGATTTACTTCTCAAATATTCTCTACCAGCGTTTGTTGTACATAACAATAAAATACTTTCCAAATGGTTACAAATGATGGAATTCACTGGATCACGTTGTTTATCTTCTGGTAGTAATTGTAATTCATCTGGAAGATTGAACATATCTTCTTCATCAATCTCAGAATCTTTAGCGTTGGTTATTGGTAATAAAATGTAAGGTAACAAATTAATACTTTCATTGTTCAGAATACGTTCATGAGTTTCAGAATCAAATAGAGAATTCTTAATGGTAGATGCTACACCTTCCCTTCTAATCTTAGCATCGTATTTTTCAGTAAAAACAAGTAATTTAGAAATTGGAACAACACCATCATAAGCTTGTTCATGAATAAAATAGTCTCTACCAGCTTTGAATCTAGACAAATCAGCAAAGAAATATGACAAGTAATCATAATTAGCATACTCATTCAATTTTCTATCATAACCCTTTACAAAACAGTCCATAAGACAATCCATAGCATTTGGACTCTTGAAGACTTCTTTGGCCTTTTTCTTGAGGTTGTTTAAATCAATCTTTACATCAAATAAACTAGTAATAGTATCTTCTTTAGCTAGATTGCATAGTAAGATACACATGATATCAGCACATGTGTTCTCCAAATCAATGATCTTGCGAGCCAAGTATGCAATAAATTCGGGATCTTTACCAATGAGTCTACGCATCACAGGGTCATCACAAAGATTCACCAGAATTGTAACGGACTGTTGAACCAGGAGTTTGGATTTTTCTTGTGCTAATTCTTTTAGATCTGCGATAGCTCTATAGTTATCATATTTAAAGATGACAGCGTTAGGACCTGAACTAAAACCAACTAAATTATCCAGAGCAATTTGTTTAACAGCGGGCTGGGGAGAGTGCAAAAAAGACACTAATTCTTCCAGTTGAGATGGCATAGTAAAAATCCTTAGATGCTTCTTTCTTATTGAAATAAATTTCGGTTCTGTGATTTTAATATATTAAACTTAAATAATACAAATTTTATTTCTGATCATGCCTTAGTAAGATAACTGAAAAATCGATGAGCTTAAAGTATTACGTTATTACGGTATAGATTGTTTTTCCACTGTCTTCCGCAGCGTACCAAATATTTTTTTTCATAAATTTTTTTTTTCCATTCGTAGAAGATTACACTGGCAAGCCTTAATGATAGGAAATACAGACACCTAAAGAGTTTCATCAATTAGAGAGAGGAACCAATAAGATATTAGAAACCATAGAAATAGAAGATGAACCTGTATAGTTAAATAAGATAATAGAGAAACATTATTAATAATAGACTGTTGTTATTTTCGTATTAAATTTCAAAAGCTTTGAACTCTATTTTTATACAATCCTAAATTTACTGAATCAAAATGGATAGCAATGATCAATTTAGCAAACAGGTTAAATCCGGAACAAATATCCAAGAAAATAAGAAAAGATATGAAACTTTAATGGATAAAGTTTGTTTAATGGCAGGTGTTGTAACGGGTATACTTCAACTCGAATCAACCTACGGATTCTCAGCATTCCTTTTTACATATTTACTCACAGTAGTGTTCTATGTAATTGGAATATGTGGAGGACATCCAGGATTATTTTACGAGAACACTATTAGCGATTTGCTCTTTGACAATTTCACAAGAGAATTGATGGGTTTTATCATGGCTTGGACTTTTAGTTTTGCACTAATAGGGTAATGTCAATGGTAGATTGTCATGGGATTTACATTAATTCATTACTGGGTAGAAGAATATAGGGCTATCATGTCGATAACACGTCATTTGGGAAACTGTGCACGTATGTAGTTATATACTAATATAAAATTTATAATTGCAACTTTTTATGAGATTTAGAAACACATAATGTTGATTTCATATTTATTTATTTTTCACTCTATGACACAGTGAATGTAAAAATTACTAACTAAATTATTGACATAAAAAATAAACTCCTGAGATTGATTAGTTGAAAATAATTGGATCTCTTGAGAAATACTATCAAGAGCCAAACATAAAAAGAAAAAGACTAGATCTCCACTGATTCAACAAGTGTAGCTAATTTTTCAACACTAGCTAAATGTCTATTACCTAAAGAATTGGATTTGTTCAATTTATCTAGATATGCTCTGATAGCAATAACGATTAATTTCTTACCTTCACCATCTGTGACGGTTACTAGTTTTTGAACAACATAATTGGCAAATTGATCACGCATCATTAAGATCATTGGAGCATTTTCTTCTAAATTGATGGCATGCTCTTTATCCTTTGGTAAAATTTTTGAGATAATCAGATTCTTTTGGTCCTTAGTACCGTATAATACTGCTTTTTCGACAACATTAGATGCAAACTTATGTTTTGAAAATTCTACAACGTTTTCAGATATAATATTAATTACGTCTTGTTTTGTTTGTATTAAACATTCCGTAGAATCATTATCTGAACCATGTTGTAAAATGTATTGAATAACATAATTACCATATTGATCTTGTATCAAATAAGGAATAAAATCCTTCAATTCACTCAATATAGCCTTTTGGTCATCTTCAGAACCAAATTCTAGTAATCTTTGAATAACTCTGCAACCATAAGAATGTGTAGATAAATGATAAATGTGTCCAATTAGTGATTTCAAGACAAATGGTAATAGATCAATAGGTATTGTCTCAATAGCTTTTTGAATAACATGATTACCATTTTGGTCCTTAATCATCTTTAAAACACAATCTCTCAATTCGTCTACTAATTCAATTCTTTGTGTTGGATTAATGAATTCTAATGCTTTTTGGATCACTCTACAAGCGTACATTTGCATAGATAATTCTTTCATTCTTCCTCTAAATTGATCAACTAAGATATCTTTTTGAGTGGTAGATCCAAATTCAAAAAATTTCTGAATAACATAGTTACCAAAGACATCATTAGCTAACATTACAGAATCATCCCTAATTTCATTAAATAGAACTTCCCTTTCAGATGGTGAAGCTGTTGCAAGTTCTTTTTGAATGAATCTAGAACCATATTGATCCTTGCAGAATTCTAAAGTATGACCTAGAATATCCTTTAACGAATAAGTCTTACCACCATCAGCTGCACTATTGTTATTTGTGGCGTAGTTTCTAATATCTTCTAGTAATGGTGATCTATGATAGATAGCTTGATTAGCACCTGTAGCACTGAGGTTATTATTTTTCTTTTTGCCACTTTCATGAGATACTTCATTCTCATCTGGATTAGAACATACAGAAGTATTTGAATTGGAAGAATTCTTGGAAGAAAAAGGTGATGTATTATTATTTGATTGTTTTACAAATTTACCTTGAGAGCCATAACTTTGTGATTGATCTAAATAAGGATTAGCATGATTATTGTTATTATTCTTACGATGTTTATGTGAATTGCCATCTAAGTTAATGTTTTGATTATTGCCACTATTCTTAAATTGATTTTTCGATTTATTATTGTTGTTACTATTATTATTATTATTATTTACATGGCTATTGTCAGTATTATCAGAATTAATAATTTTTTGATTATTGACAGTGAACGATGCAGGATTTACGCCTGGAGGTGAACCCAGACTAGAATTTTGAATATAGATATATGGATTCTTTTTACTATTGTTCTGTGATTGTTGTTGTGGTGGTGGTGGCATAAACATCATTTGAGGGTCATGTTTTTGAATATTGGATACATTATTTACAGGTAATGCGGTTGAAGAAATTGGTGAAAAGTTCCCATTTTTAATATTCTCTGTTGATCCAGGAACTTCTTCCATATTTACAGAATTCATATCTGTGCCATCACCATTATTTGGAAACATCATCTGTGGTACAAAATTACCTAAATTATTGTTATTATTATTATTATCATTCATTGAAAATTGTTGATAATTATTCATTGCTGCGGCAGGTGGATAAAAAGAACCGTTATTAAACATATGATGTTGTTGATAATTCATAAAATAGTTCCCACCTCCTGGTGCCATTCCTTGTTGTGCCGAATTATCATTATTATTTGGTTTAAATGATGGTGCATTAACAGCATTAAAAAACATATTATTATTATTATTATTATTATCATTTGCAGCAGTACCACTACTGTTATAATCTGTATATTCATCTAAATCAGATGATTTAACAGAATGATCTAAAGTGACTTGACTACCTCCAAAAGTACTTTCACGATTATTTAAATTATTTGGAGAACCATCAAATTCTAATTCCTTAGTACCTTCAATTAAAGATTGACCTAATTGCTGAAAGAATCCACCTCTACTAGAACTTACAGATGCTTGTGAATGAGCAATACTTTGATTACCACCACCATTATTATTATTATTATTGTTATTGTAATAATAATAAGAATCATTTTGAAGGATAGGACCTGCAATACTTGCGGAGTATTTACCCATCATTTTAGTCTTTTTATTAAAAGTAGTTGAATTTCCATTATTCATCTGATTGGGAGAATTATTCAAAGCAAAACTAACAGATTTTGAATCAGATTGTTGAATTTGCTGTTGTTGCACGTGTTGTTGTTGTTGTTGATATAAATATTGTTGTTGTTGTTGTTGTTGATTATTATTATTATTATTATTATTTTGAAACAATTTATAATTAATATTAAACATATTTGAAGTATAAGGTGGAGCTGTACCGATAGATTGAGTAGATCTTTGCATTAAAGGTGAACCCATATCTAAATTATTAGTTGAACCAGTAGCACCAACACTCATAGCGGCAGATAAACCATTTGAATTTAATAAAATATCTGAATCAATATCACTTGAAGTAAAACTATTTCTTCTAAATCCACCAAGTTGATGATCTATTGAAGATGAATTTCCAACATTAATCATTTGATTTGATTGATTTGGGATATTACTTGGATTTGATAAAGCACTTAAAGAAGAAACTATTGATGCTAATTCTGCATCCATATTGTTGTTATTGTTATTGTTGTTGCTATTATTGTTTGATAGACTTAACCAGGGATCACTAGTTGGAGAACTAATACTATTAGTTTGACTTGAATTATTATTATTAGTATTGTCAGTATTACCTAGACCATCTATTGGATATGCCATGACAAACACAAACAAACAAAGAATAATAAATTTTAAATTAGAAAATAAGAAATAGTAGTTTGTTATTAACAAATTATTTTATGTTTCTCTTTTGTAAAAAAAAAAAAAAAAATGTTAAAATAATTGATGATGAGGATAAAAAAACTATTGGTAGTAATAACTTATTATAGATGCTGGATATACAGGATTTAAAAAAAAAGAAGAAGAAAAAAGGGGGGTTTATAGTATTAACAGAAACTTGTTGTTGTTGTTGTAGATGATTCTTTGTAAAGAATTAAATATTTTTGTCTTTTTATTATCTTTGTAACTTAGCAATTAAGTAGTTTAATGAGGTGTAAAAAAATTAATTTTAAAAAAAATTCCTTCTGTATAGGTGGAATAGAATAAATTGTCTGTTTCAAAAAAAAAAAGAGAAGAGAAGAGCCAGAGAGAAGAACCCTATCAGAAAAAAAATAAAAATTAAAAATTAAAAAAAAAAATAAAAAATAAAAAAAATAACGAAACTTTTCTTTCTCTTTCGAATTCTGTTCGGATAATACTGGCAAATAGACAAAGAGAGAGAGGAGAGGGGATACTCTATAAGGCAGAGAGAGAGAGATATAAGAAGAGATAAATTGAGTTAATTTAAAATGTGGAGATATGTTAATATTATAAAGACTTATATTACTTTATGAATAATTTTTATAATTAATTATTAATTAAATGATAAGAAATATGTGAATCTCAACAATAAATAATATAAATTATAAGGTGTACTTTCTGTATTTAATTAAATTTGTTATCTCCGTTAATATCACTATATATATCCCTATTAAATAATTTGAATACAGAAACAAACACGGCTAACAAAATAAAAAAAGGGGAGAGCAAGAAAAGGTTCAGTATAATCTGAAATATTAAAGGATAATCTTATTAACAATTGTAAAAATGATTAAGAGAATGTGGTTTTACTATAAAATAGTGACACACCGGTTTATGTATTTAAAGAAATAGTTGTTGTTGTTGTTGTTGTTGTTGTTGTTAACTAGTTGCAATACAAAACACATACAATTCTTATTGACATTGAAAGGCTTAAGTAAATATATTCAATTTGGTCATATATATCCTTATATTTTAATCTGTTTTGAGTCTCTATATATCCCCTTATTGTCTTTTATAAATTGTGTCTATTGATCCTCTTCTTCCCTTTTCAAAGATTTCAAAATTCAATTTTCTATTTTTTTCTAACCGCCAATTAAATCGGCCCATCTCCTTTTGTACATGGTTATCTGAGTAATATAATATATTTCGAAGGGCAAGAGAAAAAAAGTGGAAATTGTAAATTTTTTTTATTCGGAGAAAGTGACATAAAGATAAAAAAAGGTCACAACAGTATGTCTAAATCGAAATAACGTGTATTGCAAGGTTTTATAAACTACTAATATATAACTTCAACTGTAGACGGAAGTTCTTAGTATGGGTAAGTATGTAATTGTTAACTGCTTGTTTTAATATCGCTGAGAAGTTTAGATAAATTCTTAATCAGTTTTTCACTTAAAATTGGGAAATATCTTTAGAAATTTACGAAACTCATTCTAGTAATTCTTTATTAGAGGTACTCATTGACTTATTAACTAAAATCTTGTTTATTAAAATAATTATCTTTTTATGTATAGTGTGTGTGTGTGTGTGTTTTTGTCTAATTTTTTTTCATCTTGTTCATTATCACTTTTATCGTTTTGTTTACTCAAGCGACCTTTCAAAGACAATTTAGTATAAGCGGAAAACTTAAAAAAATATAAATAAAATAAAAAAATGGAAAGAAAGATTGTACACTATTAATTTCTTATAAGATAGAATGTATATAAACTGATAAGCGTTTGCATTTCTGCTTATGTTATCTTGTTGAGCGCAATCCATTTTGTCGATTTTTATTTTTTATTAAAAGTTATATATTATTATTATACAATTTATTCTTCGTTTGAGGTTTTGTGCTTGACCACTGCATAGTTGACAGTGTCGACAATTTTTCGAGTTTTAGGAATGTATATTAGGTACCCATAACTAGTACTGGAAGGACATAGTGCAAATTCAGGTTCACCACGGTAATGTAATTTGGAAACTGTCTTAGTGAGATGTGTAATGACAGGTTGACCAAAGGGAAGTATTGTTTTGACATCTAGTCCGGGAAGACATGCTCTAGCGCGTGGTGAATTTTGAACGCTTTCATTGAAGGCAAAATTTCGAATGATCGTCGAAAACTGGATAGCATATAACCATAAATCATTGATTAGACTTGATGACCTAAATAGAGTGCGGCAGTAATTTAAGAAACTGAGCTTCATGCGCTCTGCAATACCATTGGAAGCAGAGTCAGCAACAGAATTAAGTATGATCTGAATACCATTTGCTTCTAGGTAGGTACGAAGAAGTTAATTATCGTATGCTCTATCATGATCGAACTGAAAACATAAGACCTTGGATAGAAATTGTCTGTTAATAAGATTAACCAGATGTATAACAATGTGTAAAATTGTGTTAGCAGATTTTTCTGTTAATGGAAAGACCCATCTGAACCGTGTGGCTTCATCGGTGAATGCGACAAAGTATTTCGGATGTGGAGCAGAAGTAGAAACTGGGCCAAATACATCAGAATGAATGTATTGAAAAGGTTCGTAGTGCTTTTGATATTTTAAGCGTGATCCTACGGTATGTTTATGTTTCCGGATTTTTACCCTGTAAGCAGGTAACACATTGACATGTAGAGATACCTGTCCAATCAATGTCGACTAAGGTGAAGTGATCGAACGTTTTATTTTTAATTGATGTCTGGGGGGCTTCTCACATTGACATGACCAAGTAATCGATGAATGACATCGAGGGGAAACTTTTGTATCAAATGATTTATAGAGATGTTGGTTGGAGGTACTATGTGATGAAATGGCAACCATGGTAAAGATTTGGAGTGTACATATTTTGCTAAGATTTCACCGAAAGGTGATTCAAGAGCACTAATTTTGGCATGGATGAATACATTCTGGTGTTCGAGCTCTTCAGTACTCAATAGATTTCTGCCTAATCCGTGAAGGATATAAGCGGATATTTCAATAATTTGATTATTATAGAACTTAAGTTTCAAAATACCCTGTCCCGTACATTGTTATGGATGATCATCGGGTGCAGCAAATACAGGTGGATTTTGGGGTTCATGAATATCATGTAAAATAGATCCATCTTTCACAACAGAAGTTGTAGCCCCTGAATCTAGAACAAAGTATTGATCTGGATTCACATGTAATGGAGGAGGCCTAAGCCAGTAATCGTCTTGGGCCGTTTGATCACTCATGGTGATATGATTGATTGTTTCCGGTGCAGTAGCATTGGCTTTTTTCTTATGATTTGATCTGCCGGAATATTTTTGACCTCTGGATGAAGATTTGACTGGTGGTTTAGAAGGTTTTACAGATCTATTCGGACATTTGGCGGTAATGTGACCGGTATTGTGACAGTAATAACACTTTGGCGGACCGGAAGGTTTTAATTGGTGGTAGTCATATTCTGCGGAAATACGAGCATAAATGTCTTGAATAGTGAATGTAGTAAATTTAGTTCTATAGTCCTTTTCGATATAAGAGTTAGGACCCCGCAGAGCATTTAACAAGCAGTCCTTAATAAGAGGTTCATATTGTATTAACGTTTCGGATGGAATTTCATTAATTATTGATTGAACATTAGCATTGAAAACAAATGCTGGTTCTTTACCTTCGAACCTTAATGCACGGAGTTTTCGCATAATGATTGTAATGTCAGTAGATTGGATGGCTAGTGTCATAGCGCGTTGTAAAATGGTAAAAATGGTGACAGAGGCATCGTGTGCTTGTTGTACCCATTTAGGATAGAATTGTTTCTTGACGTAGGTAGAAAAGATCCATTGTAGTCCAAGCTCTTCCCAATGAGATGGTGTACGAGAGGCAACACCAAGTTGATTTGGAATTAAATCAGCGTGATTGGAAGTTTTTAGATGCTCGATTAAAGTTTTGATCCAATTCGAAAATTCACCGGGACTGGAAATAGGATACAGTAGTGATGGGTTTTGTGGATTCAAAGCATGTGGAATCTCACGGTAGTGATTCACAGTGAGAGCGGGAGCTGGTACAGGAAAATGATGAAATGGAACTTGTTTTCCTGCGGGAAATTGTGAAGTATACATAGGTTGTGGATACATATGTGGCGAAGGTGGTGAGACATGGGATGAGACACCATTAGACGTCAAATTAGTAGATAAGCATAGGATAATAAACTCAATGTTTATATTCAATATAAAAAGAGACGGTTCACATAAGTGCAGGTTAGTTGCTAGAGGTGATCAACAAAAGAACGGTACTTACGACACCAATATGACTGCCAATACAGTTCACCATTTCGCACTAATGACCTGTCTTTCTGATTGTCTTAACAATTCATATAGCATCATCCAGCTGGACATTAGTTCTGCTTACCTATACGCAGACATAGAAGAAATACTATACATCAGAGCTCCTCCACATTTAAAGATGAAAAAATAATGAAAAAGAAATTCTACGCTGTTAGATTACTTAGATTAAAAGATGAGATAAAGAAGAAAAATATTCAGGTTGAATATGTGAATACTAAGGACAATATAGCTGATATTCTAACAAAACCACTTCCAGTAAAGGACTTCAACTATCTAACGAATAACTGGATAGTATAACGCTATTTCATTATGGGCGGTATGATGAATCTTAATTCTCCATAGAACAATAGCATAAGCTTATTAAGAGCAAAGGAAAATATATGATACGACGAAAGTCAGTAATCAAAGATAATAGAATAGGCTTATCTGACTTGGTCTGAGATGAAGGGATTCTTGTATGAACAAGAATATAACACAATACCAAACATATATAAAGAGCATGAATGATGGAAGGAAAAAAATATATATGTCCTAACTCTTATGTATATTACATTTCGGGTTTGAAAGAGAACCACGAAGAATAAATTGTATAAAAATAATATATAACTTTTAATAAAAAATAAAAATCGACAGATTGGATCACGCTCTACAAGACAACATAAGCAGAAATGCAAACGCTTATCATAAACAAACAAATTTATTATGTTATTTTGTATTTAATAATTACTACTACTTATGTTACTATAATTCCACTATTATATCTGAGGTTTAACAGTTTCTTTAACGCCCTTTTCTATTAAATAAAATTAAAAATGTATATATTAGTTTCAACCAAGAATAATGAGTTCATTCAATCTTTTAACAAATATATTTGAAATAGTTTCACTTGTTTTTTATTTTTCAAATGACGATATATTCAAATATTTTCCTAAAACGGTAACGGAAATAAGGGAAGAAAAAAAATTTAAACAAAGGGTCTATCGGATAGAATTACTTAAATCACATTTCAATTTAAGCTTGTTAATTTATATAGTTCATATTCACAAGTTGTTAAAAATAATAATAATTAAGTATTTCACTTCACTAATAAGACAAAAAAAGTCCGACATTTAAATCTCTGTTTACTATGTATCATACCGACATCAAAGAAACTTATTTTTGTCGCAGTAGAAGATACATGACAATTATATAATTTGCAACCCAAATTTGGACTTTTTTAATTCCAATTTTGACAACATATAAATTTCAATAATTTTGAGATTTTCCTATTCTAGTAGGAAACCAAAAAACTAATCGTGGCTTAGATATTTTCTATTCTCAATAACAACTGTATAAATGTTTGAGAATTTAATGAACTCCACCCCACATCAATTAATTCAGGAGACAAAGAAAGATACAGAGAAATCACAACATGTAGTCATAGTTCTATGTCTTCTATAAGTTCTCGAAACAAAAAACAACTGTGTTTGTTAAAGATAATTTGCCTTACAAGTTGCCAATTACTGACATGGTAACATACTGACAAAATATTCATTATGATTTCTCATCGTTTATTTAAAACTTTTATTTTATTGACAAGATTTCCTAAGGAACCTTTCTACAGATACATTCTTAAACAATATACATTAGGAGAGACACCTTCAAATGGCCTATTGATTTGATACAGAAAGTTTGACCCCTCTTTAAGCTTTTTTTTTAAAATAAACGAGATCAAAATTTCTTTGTGATTTGTACGCTATATTCACTTGGAAATAAATGAAATTATTTATTTCCCACTATCAAAATTTTAATAAACGAGCATAAAAAAATTAAACGAACCGCTTTGTTGTTGTGTCCTACGTAAGTCATTTTTTTCAATATACAAATTTTTTTTTTTCAGTAAATATTGATAAAGTAATCACTAAAAATGGACACAGAAAACTAATTGTTCATAGATTTAATGAGGATGGCGAAGTTTAACGCAGGGTTTATTTTGATAATTTGCATTACTTTAAATTTTTCACGCGGTTTTTACTTTATGTAATAACAATAACAACTGTATTATTATTGTGTATATTTAGTACAAGTTGCAGTGTTTAAAGGCACTGCAACTTACCTAAGATAGTTATACAGAGGACTGTTATTCTCTTACTTGTCCCTAAACTAAAACAATTTGTACTCAGTAAGGGATGTTTTTGTTGTATAAAAGATTCATTCATATATAATATACATACCATTAAACAATGGAACTTGCCTCTACATCTTTATTATTTTTTTCTTACCTTGTTATATTGTTCTCAAGAGTGATACTGTTATATAAAAACAATTGAAACTTTCTTTATTGTCTTCTTTCTATACTTTTTGTGTTAATTCATATCAATAAACAGATTCATAGAGACTTAAGTTTTTTTTGTTTTTGTTTTTGTTTTTGTTAGTGACTGTTCTTTTTATGTACATTTACTGAATAGTTTAAAAGAGAAACCTATAACTTCACTTTGATAAACTGATTCCTATTACTTAAACCGATTGATCAAAATCTGAGAGGCTAGTTAATTAGAA
The DNA here is from genome assembly GCA_030571355.1 of Maudiozyma serrabonitensis. Classification (NCBI taxonomy): domain Eukaryota; kingdom Fungi; phylum Ascomycota; class Saccharomycetes; order Saccharomycetales; family Saccharomycetaceae; genus Maudiozyma; species Maudiozyma serrabonitensis. Next base: position 7,399 of record JAJLXS010000059.1, on the reverse strand, counting down.
CGGTAACAGGTGTGTTATATACATAGAACAATCATTATTTTTATCTCGAGGAATTTTATTTTTTCTTTATATTTGTGTCAACAAAAACAACTTTAAAATTATTGATCATAGTCGAGCATCCCAAAATAAATAAATAAATAAAAAAGATAAAATGTATTTGGATGCAACTTTAGAAGTGATACGTCGAATAATTGCAGGTATCTTACTTGATTCCTTTATGGGTGTTGTACTGTTATTATCATTGATTCATCATTATACTACAACTTTTTTTGAAACTGAACCTGATTATAGAGATACAAGATCATCAAGAACCGAAATAGCTCAATCATCTCGTTATATTATTCATGATGATAAAAAGGGTAATCGTAATTCGAATCATAAGAAATGTTACGAAGATATTAAAATGACAAATAAGAAAAATACTATTGATCATTTAGAATGTAGATTAGTTCCTTCATTAAATTATTATTTTGGTTTACATGATATTGAAATTGAAGAATTTAAAATTAAAACTGAAGATAATTATACATTAGATATATGGCATTTTAAAAATCCTGCTAATGAAAATATAAAACGTAAACCATTATTAATGATTCATGGTCTTTTACAAAGTTCTGGAGCTTTTGCATCTGGTTCTAAAAATTCTTTAGCTTATTATTTTTATTCATTAGGTTATGATATTTGGTTAGGTAATAATAGAATAGGTTTCACTACAGAAGCAAATGATGATGAATATTGGGATTGGGATATTAATGAAATGGCAGAATATGATTTAATTACAATGGTTGAATTTGTTAAGAGTAAGACTCAATTTAAAAAGATTTCTTTAGTTGGTCATTCTCAAGGTACTACTCAGATATTTTTAGCTTTAATTAATAATTATAACGATATTGTTAATGATATTGAAAATTTTATTGCACTAGCACCTGCAACTTATCCTGGTCCTTTATTATTTGATAGTATTGTAATAAATTTTTTGGCAAAGGGAGTACAAAATAAATATATTTTTGGTAATAAATGTTTCTTAAGGATTATGATGATTGTCAGAAATATTTGTGTTGGTAAAGCATTCTTTTCATTTATTTGTTATGCAATTTTTAATTATTTATTTGATTGGAATGATACTCTTTGGGGTGGTCCAAATTTAAGAAACAGACATTTCTTATTTTCACCAGTATATGTTTCTGTTAAATTAATGAAATGGTGGTTAGGTTCTGATCCTTCAAAACCAAGTTTTAAAAATAAACCAGATGAATTATTTCCTGAAACTTCTGCATGGTTTGATAAATTTAATCCTGGAGAAAAGGATTCAAATCCAAATATATTATTATTTGTTCCAAAACAAGATAGATTAGTTGATGGTGAAAGATTAATTAATCATTTTGTTAAACATGAAAATAATGTTAATTATAAGATTTGGTATATTAATGAGTATTCACATTTAGATGTTTTATGGGCTACAGATGCAATTGAAAGAATTGGTAAACCAATAGCAGAAAATATGAAATTTAATGATCCTGAATTGTTACCAATTCAAGAGGAGACAGTATCTGTATAATCGGAACTAAAAATTAGAATGGTAATCCATTCATTTACTTTGCATCTATTTATTTTCTTTTTTCTTCTCTAATTTATTATTAAACTTTTTGCATTTTACTCAATAGAAGAAACATTTTATTCATATATATATACATACATATATATTTAAACATAAAAAATGTACATACATACACATAATATATATTTTTTATCAAGAGCTATATTCATTGGATATTTTTTTTTTGATGTTTAAGATTTAAATAATATTATCGTATTGGTTCTATATATTTACATATTTTTTTTTTTGAGCTTATTTATGGGGGTCATTCATTGAAATAATATATCTATTAAATATTTTATTTCATATTGTTGAGAGAGGAATATGGATTAATATTTACATGCTGTGATAAAATGAATCTTTTTTTTTTAAAAACTCTACATTTGTAAATACTTTATTTGTTTGTTCATATTTCAAATCCGTAACCCTTCATACATTGTTTGTACTTTTCAATAAATTCTTTACATTTTTCAGAACTTTTACCTTCAGTACCATTAAAAAGTAAACATTGGTCTCTTACTTCTTTCTCTGGTTTACAAACACAACATGGTTTTGGTTTGTCTTCAACCGGTTTTGTATCAATTTCAGCCATCTTTTTCTTGATATATATTAATTTATAATATTTGGTTAGCTATTTTTAGTATTTTTATTAATAAATATACGTCTATACTATTGGTTTACTAAAAATTAAAAAGGGTAAACAATATTGAAATGAATGAAAATTTATAAAAGACAATATTACAAATCTGACCCTAAAATTATGATTGACGATGATGAAGTTCTTCCTTTATATATATTTGAGCATATTAAATTTGTTTGTCTTAGTATAATAATCCCCTTCTCACCACGTTACTGAAAAAAGCCGCACAATGTGTAATCTTTATAATTTAATTCATTACTAAGAATATTTTTAAAGAAGGACTAATATTTACAAATTCTCGGAGACAAAGGAGTTATATACACATCGTTGAAAGTGATACACGTATAGTTGTGTCTAGTTTCTTTAAAACCGAATGAGATAAGTGGTCTTGCAACAATCTGAAATAGTTATTTAGAAGTCTTAGTTTATAATGTATAGTAAATTACCATAATACCCAGGCAACTTGATGTGGCACTTGATGTAATAGCTTTTTTTTTGACCAGATATCGCAACTCAAATTGATTATCACTTTTTACGCTGCAAATTTTTTTTTTTCAATGTGAAAATTCTGAAGAGATGAGATGCGATGAGATGGGATGAGCTGAAAGTTTTCAACATAATAAGTTGAAAGGCTGTCATAATTAATATACCTCTATTTTTAATTGTATATATATTTATTCTAAACTTCTACAATATAATTCTTCTTTTTTGAATAAATTATAATTGAAAAATCAACAAGCTTACTATTACAAACATGGTTCCTAAATTAAAGAAGTTTAGTACGTTGGATTTTGTACCAACAATTAGTGATAGTGAATCCGATGTTCCTGATCTAGATGTCTCTGATGAAGAACTGCCAAAGACCGAAGAACCAAAAAAGCAAAGTAATAAGAAGAAATCCAAACAAAATAATGTTCCTAAGAATGGTGAAGATGAAGAAGGTCATGACGATATCAACAATGATTTTAAATTCGATGTTGATAATGGTGATGTGACTACTGGATTCAAAGGTTGGGATTTCCTAAATGATGCAGATTCGAATGGCAATGGAGGTGATCTTGCTAAGAAGGATGTTGATTTGGATCAAATTATCAGAAGAAAGGGTGGTTTAATTAAAATGGCCCATGTTGATGACAGTGAAGAAGAAGAAGAAAAGGAGCAAGAACATAATAAAGAGGAATCAGATGATGACGAATTAGCTATGGATGGTTTTGGTATGGGTTCAACGAAAAAGCAAGAGGAAGATGAAAATGAGGAATCTGAAGAAGAAAATAACGTCGATGAAGAAGAAGAAGACCAAGAAGATGAAGAAGAAAAGGAAGAAGATGAAGATGCTGACTCTGCAGAGGCCGTGAATCAATTTTATGCTCCAGAAAGTGAATCATTGGAAGCAAAGGAACAGACACACTCTAATTTCAACTCTTTAGCTCTCTCTCGTCCTGTTCTAAAAGGTTTGAGTAACTTAGGCTACACCAAACCATCTCCAATTCAAAGTGCCACAATTCCTATTGCATTACTAGGCAAAGATATTATTGCCGGTGCTGTTACTGGTTCTGGTAAAACTGCAGCTTTCATGATCCCTATAATTGAGCGTTTATTATACAAACCTGCCAAGGTCGCTTCCACCAGAGTTATCGTATTGACACCAACTCGTGAACTGGCTATCCAAATTTCAGATGTGGGCAAAAAAATAGCTCAATTTGTTCCAGATATTACTTTTGGTTTGGCTGTTGGTGGTTTGAACCTAAGACAACAAGAACAACAATTGAGATCTCGTCCAGATATTGTCATTGCTACACCAGGTAGATTTATTGATCATGTTAGAAACTCTTCTAGTTTTAACGTAGATTCCGTTGAAATTATGGTTATGGATGAAGCTGATAGAATGTTAGAAGAAGGTTTCCAAGATGAATTGAGTGAAATTATGCAACTCCTACCAACTAAAAGACAAAACTTGTTATTCTCTGCTACTATGAATTCTAAAATTAAGCAACTAATATCACTTTCTTTAAAGAAACCTGTAAGAATTATGATTAATCCTCCAAAACAAGCTGCATCAAGGTTGATTCAAGAATTCGTTAGAATTCGTAAGAGAGATCAATTGAAACCAGCTTTATTGTTTAACCTAATCAGAAAATTAGACAGCATGGGTCAAAAAAGAATTGTGGTTTTTGTAGCTAGAAAAGAACTTGCTCATAGATTGAGAATCATCCTTGGGCTGTTAGGTATGAAAGCTGCAGAATTACATGGTTCCTTGTCACAAGAACAACGTTTGGATTCTGTCACCAAATTTAAAAGTTTGGAAGTTCATGTCCTAATCTGTACAGATTTAGCCTCCAGAGGTTTAGATATTCCAAAGATCGAAGTTGTCATAAATTATGATATGCCTAAGAGTTACGAAATCTACCTTCACAGAGTTGGTCGTACAGCCAGAGCTGGTAGAGAAGGTCGTTCTATTACATTTGTTGGTGAATCCACTCAAGAAAGAAGTATTGTTAGAGATGCAATCAATAGTGTTGAAAATGTTAACAAGACTGCTGCAAAGGGTCAAAGAGGTAAGGCTCTAGGTAGAAATGTAGACTGGAGTAAAGTAGAAGAAACCAATTTATTAATAGAAAAGAATACAGACACTATTGACGAGATTCTAGAGGAAGAAAAACAAGAAAAAGAAATTTTGAGAGCTGAGATGCAGATCAAGAAGGGTCAAAATATGTTAAAACACAAGGACGAGATCCAATCAAGACCAAAAAGAACATGGTTCCAATCTGAAAAGGATAAAAAGAATAATAAACTGTTAGGTGCCCTTTCGAAGACAAAAAAAGAAAGTAACAGTAAGAAGAGAAAGAGAGATGAAGCATTAGAAGATGGCGGTCGTTCTTACAAAAAAACACAAAATGATCGTAAAACCGACCAAGAACGTACTTTTAAGAAACAAAGAGTGGGCAATGGTAAAAATAAAAAGAAAAGTGGCAGAAGGTAATTATTCGGGTTCTAACATAACGTTGTTCAGATAATATAAACGGCATATGTATAAATATATACACAATTACAAACAATAGTATTTAATTGAAAATGAAATAGAATACAATAAAATTCCGTTTCTGCATTTTAGGGGTGCCTGTAACGAAATATACATCTTAATAAACATATACAGCACAACGAATCACTGTACTACAAAACTACCAAACCCTTTAGAACGACCGAAATTTCAAAATCCTCCATTATACCACAAAAAAAAACATTAACATAAAATAGTGTCAGAATAAAGGCCATAATTATTTATACTATGACTTACATTCTATATAAAGTTGTTTTGTCGAAAGACAAAAAAATGGTCCCTAGCGGGATCGAACCGCTGATCTTGGCGTTATTAGCACCACGCCTTAACCAACTGGGCCAAGGGACCTTAATTATACAAAAATCCTGTTACAGGATTGAGATTTTGTCGCTAGCGATTTTCAATATTTGTGTGGGAGGATATGTTGCAGAAGTGTTGTATAGGAATATAAGCTGAAACAGTTGTTCCAGATGGCTTTATGTTTAGTGTTCCAGAGTGAGGTGCCAACAAGAACATCCTGGACTTCCTCAGAATATTCTAGAATTTGCCAGGACACTCTTGATTACTAATAGTAAAAGCTACGCCACTTTAGCTTTTACGGTGGCAAATTTGTATTATTAATATATAAATAGAAGATATATTTTATTCTTCTATTTATTTCTCTATATTACAAATTACTTTATATTATATGTAGCTAACTTTTTCTTTATACTAAATAAATCAACCAATAATAATTATACAATCATATATTTATAATTATGTCAAACGTTCACAATTCTAATCCACCTTTGGTATTCTCTCTTAGCCAATTACGTTCACAGGATAACCCTAAGTCGTTCTTACGGTATCTACGTCCACGTGCTTATATGTGTTGGAAATTATATAACAGCGTGACACACAGTACTCTTCGTACAATGAAATATTACTGTGAAAAGGTTTGTGTCGGAAAACTGGGAATCATAGTCCTGAGCTGCAGTAAATATATATACTATTATTTCTCTATTTCCCAGTTTTCTGACACCTTTTACTTGAAGAATAATTATTTGTTGAAATTTATGAAACATTAGAATAGTATGTGAAGATAATTCACTACTTTTCGAAGTAGGAACATATGGAGAGAGCTCAAACTGTTATAGTATATTAAGTGGCCATACTTAGTTGTTAATATTTTACGTTTAGTAAGATATTATTATTAATTTTTCCATGATGTTCTAGAATATTCTTTAGGAATACTAGTAAGCACACTATCATTAAGTGATGATATTTCTTCCTCTTCTAAAGTACAAAAGGGCGACATATTCTACTATCTATGTCTGATACTATAAACTTAAATACTGATCGTACTTTCTCAATTTCCAACTAGCGTTTACACAAACTTGTACAATCACATGGCCGTACAAATTTATTATAAATGTGATATGTCAAACACTGTAGCTTCTGATTCTCAGAGCCGGGTAATCTTAAACTGAAGATTACTACTATACTATTCTTTAGATCGCGGTATTCTATGTTAATTAGAATACTCTATATGTTTATTACTATAAGTTGTTGTATATACAGTTATGTATCTTACTTCTTACTTACTTTTCTAATCTACAATAGAAGTTAACAACGGTAACTTCACTTATATACCACTATTGACGTTGTTCCATTATATATTCTTATATACAATCGGCGCCCATCATTCTTAACTACTCGTCGTAGATGACAATCCCTCTGGTTCTGTCATCTACCTTCGCGCCGGGTAACTATCTATCACAATTACAATCAAAAAAATGGTTGCTAAGAGATTCGAACTCTTGCATCTTACGATACCTGAGTATTCCTAGCTTAGTGCTAGTAAAGAATCCTAAGATATCTTGAATCAGGCGCCTTAGACCGCTCGGCCAAACAACCACTTATTTATAAATTTTGTGGTATTTGTAAGTACTCGGATCGAAGCCAAAAAATTATATATTCTATTGTTGTTTTTGTTATAGAAGAGAGACAAACAAATCTCATAAGTCTGAGGTTGTCTCTCTTTATATAGGTTCTAGAATTCTATACGCAACAGAGTTAAATTCATTAACTCCATTAGATCCGAGTTATTCCTGCACCTTGTTTC
>JAJLXS010000058.1:16483-83587 GCA_030571355.1 Maudiozyma serrabonitensis | reverse complement strand
AAAAATTGTTCCCTACGACGAAAATATTCTTCATTGGTCAGATCTATATTGGGTAAACGTTGTTGATATGAAAGCTCATCTCCATTAATATGGAATTCTAATGGCATATAGAGAGCTTCACAAAAATTTAAAGGGGTATACAGTCGTGGTTCATTACTAGCTCTAAGAAGGGATGTTACATTGGCATACATGTGTTCTACATTATTTTGGGAACAATTAAAGAAAAGGATTGGGAAATATTCCGCTGGCTCTGGGACAATATATAACTTAACTTTGTTTTGTTTCCGTATTTTAACCGTCTTATGCCAACCCTTATCCATTTTCAATAGGTTGCCATCATAGTTTAGTGACATGAATTTAACATCCTTCTCTAAGTACCTTAAAAAAGCCTCAGTACCCGAGCATTTTAACGAGTCTTGTGAAGAGTTAAATACTTTCCGTTCTTTCTTCCTTGGTGGGGAAGTAAGGACCATTCCCTCACTATTATCGTCTCCAACTACTAGTAAGACTGAACCAAAAAAAGGATTATAAAAAGGTTGTAACGAAATTGGAACCTTCTTTAAATAAGGGTTGCACCCATTTTTACCCCCATAAGTTACACAATTTTTTCCTTTTATTGGTATCCCACCTGTTTTGAATTTGCCATATTTTTTCATAAGATCAGTGATGATGGTCTTACCAAACTTGGTCACTTGAAGCCAAGAAAAGAAGGGTTTCGATCTGAAATTAGTTCCTTTTAGAATGATGCTGTCATTTTTTTCGAATGCACCCATTTTTCAGGTGAATTTATTGGGAAAATATGATGTTAGTTGTGACGATCAACAATGAAGATTGTTTAAACTGGAGAAAAGTAAATAGTAAAAAAAATAATTATTACGGCGGTATTTATAGGATATTTTGTAAATGTTCGTAATTAGAGTAGGATGGAAGGAAATAATTGTGAAATATAATACGCAAGTATTATGAATCTTCATTCTACCGATAGGTAGACGATTTTACCTACCATGCAACTGGTATATATCTAGTACTGTGTCAGGAAACATCATCTGATGTTACTCAAATTCAGACATTAAAACAGTTATAATTAGTACATATTATTAGCTAGTAACTATCTTCCCAGTAGATATAAGAATAGGATAGTGTGTTCCAGGTACTTCAGTTATGAATGATGCAAAATTTGACATGCCAACAGTGCGGACTTTCAAATGCGCGGTGACGTCATTTCATAGGCAAAAGGGTAAATCAAATTGTACAAATGACACATTTTGAAAGAGAAAGCAGAACGTTACATAAAGAATCTGAAATGGTGTCTATCATTTTCTTTTGACCGTTGATTTCTCATTTGTTAGTAAATTTTTATTCGGAATTTTTTTTAACAAAGTTTGTGGCTTGGCATGTTGGTTATACTGCATAAAAAACAAAATATATAGCAATAATTATTTAGTATTTTGAAATGATGAGTTTATTCACACCCTTAACTTTCTCAACTAACTTAAGTACATTTATTATAGGTCTGTTTCTATCTTGTCCTTTATGCAAATATTAATACCATTTCTGTGTCCCGTTGAATATTGATAATTATTTCTTAATATTTTTGATTTAAATGTTGCAAAATATCTCCCCTAGTTTCTGACTGGGATGTTTGCTAAAACAAGAAAAAATTTAAAATAAACAATGGCCATGGTTAATATGAGTGTTTTTTAGATAGGACAATATATAATAAAATCAGAAGAGATAATATAGAATGACGAAGCATTAATTTACATTCTAATTTTAACACCCATGTCAAATGAGTGTTATAATCAAGGCAACAGAAATCTATCATACACATTGAGATGATTATTTTTGAAGAAACAATTTAATTCACCTGGTCATTTATTATTTATAAAATAAGAAAGCTCAGGCAATTCCAGGCTGAATATAATGAATAAAAGCATTTGAATACCTCAAATGGTCTAAAATTTTCCATCCTGTTACTATATCAACGGGATCCAATAGTTTGGAGTGTTCAACAAAGTTTGAAGTCCACTCAAACTCGCTTTTTTTCTTTGAAGAATTTTGATTAGGAGGGCAACAGTAGAATAAGTTTCTTGCTATAGCTTTTATTTTTTAACGCATCATGGTTCCTGTTTTAATTTACATATGTTACAATTAGAGATTGAAGTTCACCCAATATTCGGAACAAATTACCGATTGTGTCACATATCGTTGTTCTTCTTCCCCATAACCAGAATGGTACTTTTGAGCACGGTATTACGCAGCATATAACTGACTACAGTAAACAAGAAGATATTTCTTAACCTTCTCTAAAAGCTAAGATACTAAACTAAGAACATGGGTACTTTTAATATATATATACCTGGCACTATAGCACTAAGGCATTAATAAGGAACGTTTATCGTCATTACTAAAGTTAATACTATCTTGAAACTAGCTTATTGTACTTTAGAATTCAGGTGTTAAATGTAATAATCGTGAATGTAAAAATTATAGTAATCATAATAATTATAATAATTATAATAATAGAGTTGCATAGGCATTGTAACTCAATGGCTTGTCCAACGTTTCCACTTTCTAGGCACACAAATTGAAAAATAATTATAGGAAATTTTTAATTTTTATATTTTGTTGTAAATGGTAACAATAGGAAACAGCCCCAATATATACAATAGAGTAAATAAAAAAACAAAAGTGACAATAATAAAAGTACGAAAAAATCTTAAATGCATACATTACTAGTAGATTATATCATCTTGTGGAGTACATTCTACATTAAAGTGTTTACTATCTATTCAAAGTTATACGTGGGTATGACCCTAGAAAACTGAAATAGATAGAAACACTTATTAGTATATATTAACTGTAAAGTTTGGACTATGAATTCGTTGATCATAGCAGAGTTCTTCTACCCTCTTCAGGAAGGTGAGAATAGTAATGTGAAAATATTGAATTTATGCAATCTGCAAATTGTCTTCAGTTTATACACAACTAAGTGCATACACAACAATATCCCGGTGCCAGGGCGAATATGTACTGCACTATATTCTACTCTACTCTAGACATTTTGAACATTTTGGAGAGTATCACTTACCTGTTTCTTTAACACTATATTAGGTAACTTCTTGTTGAAGGGAATTGACCCACTACCTATTTTCCCTTATGAGTTTTCGAAATTTGTGCAGTGAGTTTTGTTACTAAGATAGGAAAAATAACCACGTAACTTTTGGCATATACTGAACATTTATCCTGTCTGGTCGTGTACGACGTGAAAACCCTATCTTTCGAAGTCTGGAGTATTAAGAAAAGATTCTATTATTTATTAATTTAGAGAGGCATTATTTAATATTTATGAATATAGACAGTACTATCGTCACCATGATCAATACTCTTGAACAGATTGTTTGTCCGAGAACATTTGAAGGTCAGGAATTCTATCAATTTTTCTCCAACTAGTGTACTGAGCTGGGTTCCAACCGAGACTTTTAGGATCTTGTAAAGCGGCTACTTTTTTGAGGGCTTCCATTTTTGCAATACTAATGACACCTCCGGCACGTTCCAGCTCAATAGCAGCCCTTTCCTTTAAAAACTGTTCCATTGACCATGTGAGGTACCTGTCTTGAACTGCCTTTGGCAGTTCGTGGTACTCCTCAATGGTCATGCATTTAGCCATTTTTCTGAAATTGTATGTGATGCGAACAGGCATGGTTCTTATATAAAGTATCAGAATCGTTTGCTGTTGATAGTTTCAATACTTATAACAACGATTTTTGTTGTTTTATTTAAAATTACAAAGAATAAACATTATGTTTCAGTTATCTTCTAGAATTTGGGCACCTTCAGGTTACTTTTATATGTTTTATGATCCATGAAATAAATACCCTGTCTAAGTGCTATCCCCTTGATTTAGATCTGAGGTATACAAAGGAGTATTACCCATTGGTTTACAAAATATAATAAACCATATCTACATACAACCACCTTTTTATGTTTAATCACCCTTCGAAAATAGTTGTGTAGATATTTCTATCGAATATCCAGATTACACTGAATGGTCGCCTTTTTAATACCTTTTCTAAATATTATAAATTATTCATCCTTTTTATGTGACATTTCACTTTACCTTATCTGTCACTTCTTTTTTTGTAGGGAATACCCGCGCGTGGAAATATTATTACTAAGAAATTCATTTAATATACCCTTTTTGACAAACAACATTCAGTTACTTTTGAAAGAAAATTTCTAGTAAAAAGAAAATATCAGATTCTACTCAATTTCAGAGCACACAAATTAAACTAAACCATTAAATGCATATAAAATATTAGATTTACTTAATGACTTTTGTGTGTCATTGGAAAACATTCATTAAGGTAAGCGGTAAGGCCATACTTCTACAAACCATTGTTGAAAAATAATACAGTAATATTCTTCTACCTTAATCAAATCTTTTTTAACTTTCATCTTTTTCTATTACTCAATATTTTTCATAGAAAATTGGCGTAAATTTACCCATTTAACCAATAAAAAGTCAAGTAGAAATGGGTAAAATGTATAATATATATTATAACTTTTACCAATTGCCATCATTTTTGCTTAATATTGATACTAACTTCTGGATTGTGTTTTAACAATTGTTATAAAAATGGAGAGAATATAAATTTTTTAATTCTCAAGTTTTTTCCTTTCTCTTTACTAATAAGAGTAACATAAATATATGTTTACACATATTACTAGCAAAACCACCAGATTTATATATGAACGTTTCTACAAACACATCATTTATTGAAAACAATATTCTTTTCAATGCTGCTGCTGTTGACTACACAGAGGTCAACTTAAATATTGTTTTAAATATAATTACTTTAACAAGTACTTTCATTACATGTTCTGCTGCTCCATTAGGTGGATTTGCTCTAGGTTCATGCGTATTTAATAGTTTAGCATTCATGTCAAGTTTAATGTTAAATATTCTAGTAGGTATGGACAATGCATTACCTGCTACTGGAACCGTTAATGATCTATTTACTAAGATTGGTGAAGATTTAGGTTCAAAGTTACTAGATACAAAGAGTCATTTATTAAGGAATACTATTGATAAGATGGGTACATTAGGTAATATTTTTAACAATGAAATTACAGAAGATGGTCTTAAATGTGTCTCTGTTCAAATTGCAAATTAGGTGGGAATGCTTTACTTGGAGTTAAAGAAATTTTATGTATTACTCCATTTGGTATTGAAATGATTACCAAACCACACAAAATCTCTTTTGATAATATGGTTAATATCATAAGACAAAAAAAAATTAAATACATAAGAAAATAATGGTTATAAAAGAGAAGTTATCAATACTTTTGCACCAAATGAATTTACTGATCAAAATAAGAAAATATCTGTCACTGTCGAACATGATAACAAATTAATGTTCCAGATTGCTCTAGAACCAATCTAATCCAGTACAATTTAACGGACTACCCCACACTCCTTCAAACTTCTGTCACTTGCAACAGTCGGTATTAACTAAGTTTGTTTTTAGATATCAATATCAACAAATCTCAGATCTCCTTGTGCCTCCTCTCTTGCTGGCAGTCGCCCCCACTCACCCCCACACTTTTTCTTCTTGCGTGCTCCCCCACTCCATTATACCAATCCGCGGAATTAGTAAATACAGCCACACTCAACACACCTTCAAATGAAAAAAGGGAAAGAACAAGCGAACAACAACAAAACAAAGACGCACAGCCGCACATCACATACAAAAAAAAAGTTGTTCTTTTTCTCCTCTCTCCGCGCCTCGCTTCTCTCTTGCGGCTTCCCCCCCTTTAAAATTTGTTCTGTTGAGCCCAGCCAGCAATTCTTCTTCGTAAATAGTTTTGTTCTCCGGGTTGATGGGCTCTCTCTTTAGATAGATAATAAAGAAAGGTGCAAAAGCCACTCCAAAAATAGTTGAATTTAGGGACAAGAAAGATCAAGAATTTTCAAATTTTATTCGAAAAATTATATAAAAGGATAGATTTTTCTTCAATTTAATTCTATTTCCAAAGTTCTTAATTCTTTCTACTTTCGAGATTATAATTTTTTTATAAACTTTTTTCTATATTATATTTATTCATTAATACAGATCATCATACTACAAACTTATACAAACACATACACAAACAAACAAACAAACAAATAAACAAACATGACTAGAACTAATAAATGGACCGTTCATGAAAGCAAAGCTGAAGCTAGATATTTTACTCATAATGGTAATTTTGGTGAATCACCACAACATATAAAGAAAGGTGGTTCTGGTAGAGGAGGTTGGGGTAAAATTGGTGATGAAATTAATGATTTAGTTGATTCAGGTGAAATTCCTCCCGTTTATAACAAGAAGAGAAGATCTTCTAATGTCAATAATCAAATGAATGCTAAAAGATTCGAAGATATTCAAAAATATCAAATTTAATTAAAATTTAAGAAATTTTTCATATTTAACGACTTAACGAATTAACGACATATTTTAACTATCAATATCATATTATTACTATATATATATTTACATATATAAATATAAATATAACCCCTTTTTAACGTTTTACATTAATTTACTTTTTTTTATGTCATTTAATATGACATACCTTTTTTCAAATTTCTGGCAATATATAAATCTCTCTGAGATTCAATACGATCAATTATTGTTTGTTTTGTTAAATATTTACTAAAATGACCATTTGAAAGTAAATCTTGAGAATCAATTTCAATTAAATTATTCTTTATATTAATATCAGATAATTTTGGTTCAATAATAATACCATCGACATATTTACAACTTAATATACTTAATAATCGTTCCTTTAATGACATTATTGTCCTTTGTCCATTTAAATCTAATTTTCTTAATCCAATATATATTTCTCTATCGGGATATAATATTTCATAAGCATATTTAATTTGTTCAATATGACCCATATGAAATAAATCAAAATCACCATTTATAATAATATAACCTTTTGTTGTAGGTCTTTTTAAACCTTTAACTAATACACTTTGTAAAATCTCATTAAAGACAAAACATTTAATATCATATCCATTAATATCACTACAATATTTTGTTAATAAATCTAGATTTGGCATTGAATCATCATATTCATATTTATGGGTTAACATTCTATGAATAATATCTGTTGTACTAACTCCATCAGTTCTCTTTACAACACGAAATCTACCAAGATCTTTCATTTCTTGATAACAATCTTCACCATTTGCGTCAAGTGTAATATCATCTCCATGTACAACATATTTACAACCATATCCATCTAATACTTTTGGATCTGTTACATAAGGTGCATCAGGAATTACACGTGAACACCATCTGTTTGACATAGTATGAGCATAACGTTCTTCAGAATTCATTACTGGTGGACCTTTATTAAAAGTAATATCGGCATCATTATGTACACCACAATATAATTCTCCATCTAAAGCATTTTTTGGAATTGTACGACGAGCTTGAAGGATGGCACCAGCATGTCCATAATGTGTAAAATCAAAACATCCGTCAATCCAAACTTTATTCTCCTTCAATTGCATAATAATCGTTAGCTGGTTTATTATCTTGACCACTTTATCTATCTTTCTTTTGTTTATTTGTTACGTTTGTTTTTTAAAAAAATACGTAAACAATTCGGTACTGTTTGAAATTTTCAAAATTTTTCTTCTTCTTCACGAAATGATTAACAATGCCAAAAAAATAAAAAAGATAAAAGTCAGACAAAAACAGAAAATGTTGTAATATCATGATTTTTGCTTAAATAACCACGATTTAAAACTTATTAACCTTTTAATACTAATAATCCATAATCTTGTAGTTTCATCTATCATAATATTAGCTACATCATTATTACCAAATCTACTTATCTTTTGTTGAGCAGATCTTGAATGAATACCAACATCACTAACACCAATAGGCCATGCAACATCACCAATACTTAATTTCAAATAAAGTTGTAAACTAGATTCGATATCTATCTTAGTGTCACGCTGTAAGTGATATAAAAGACTACTTAAAGTTGTAAGTAATTTAATTGGAAGTGTATTTTTTCTTAATAATACAAGTAAAGGAAATAAATTCTTTTTAGTATCTACAAACATTGATTCTCCACCTTGATATGCCTTTACGTGCTTGGACCATTGAGTTAATATCTGATGAATATACCTATTGCATTGTGTGGATACTTTCTTTCGTATAGTCTCACTGTTCAAATCTTGTATGTCTTCAATAAGAATATTCATTTGTATAGGGGTTTTCTTTTCTTCAGAAATGATTTTTGCAATTTTCTTTGCACGTATATCCAAACGAGATTGATCTTCATTAGATCTCTTCTTTATAATATCTAAATTTTCACTAGGACTAGTAGATATATCATCTTTTGTCGGTGATAAATTTGTCTCTATCGATGACTTTTCATCTTTGCCGCCGAGGTCTTCTTCATCCTTTTGTACTTCCTCTTTAGTAGCAACTGCCTCTTTCCGTTTCTTCTCAATCTCTCGCTTGATAAGCTCACTAAGTCCCGTACTCATTGCAACACACTAATGATGGTTCACAGAACTATTTAGCGATATCTCTATCTCTCTTTGACCTCTCCTCATCCCTTCTTCTTTTATTTAAAGGTTCTTTCTTTTTTAAACAAAAAAACTCGAATTTTTTGATTATTTTTTATTAAGAAACACACCTCGTTAATAGTGATATACTACGAATTTCCCGGGTAACAATAATAATTAATAGTTGATATCGATATTAAACTCAACTATTTAGTACATAAATTTTACAATTCAAGAGATTGCTGTTAGGGTTAGTCGTTTTAATTTTAATGATGAAATCAAACAAGTTTTTGTCATACCTCATGGGGGTGGGATAACATCATTTACTGGATATTTTAAAAATGAGTAACTATAAAAAAAGCCACACCCTAAAAAACAAAAGAGGACATGCACACAACTATCAACTTCTGATAAACAAGGACAATTGCAAACAGTGATGAACCTGTACAACCCAATATATAATTATATCAATATAGTTTTCACAATTTTAGAAAGATTGTTGTTAAATGAGAACAATTTTCTGTGTGAGAAGCAAAAGAAAAACGGAAAATAATTGAAAAAAAAAAATAATTTTGTATGGTGGAAAGTTAAATAAATAGAGAGACAAAGGGATAAAATTTAACCCAACTCTATAACTTACATAAAGAATAAGAGAAACAAAAAGAACGAGAATAATAGTCAGAAAACTATACTGACATATTATATGTATACATCGTTCAACTTTTTTTGATTTTTAAAGTTATGTCTGAAGCTACTACTGAAGCAAAAACCACCGCTTCTGATCCAAAACCTATTGCTACTACTGATGATGGTTATTTATCTCAAGAAGATGAAGTCTTTGATGGTAATGATATTGAAAATAATGAAGGTAAAGTTTATGAAGAATCATTAGATTTAGATTTAAGTCAAAGTAGTAGACAAATTTGGTTAGTTCGTTTACCAATGTTTCTTGCAGAAAAATGGAGAGATAGAAATAGTTTACACGGTCAAGAATTAGGTAAGATTAGAATTAATAAAAATGGTAGTCAAATTAAATTAATGTTAAATGAAAACGATAACGATGCTATACCGCATGAATATGATTTAGAATTAACTAAAAAAGTTGTAGAGAATGAATTTATCTTTACAGAACAAAATTTGAAAAAATATCAGCAACGTGAAAAGGAATTAGCTGCAGATCCTGAAAAACAAAGACAAGCTTACTTAAAGAAACAAGAACGTGAAGAAGAATTAAAGAAAAAACAACAACAGCAAAAACGTAAAAATAATAGAAGAAGATTTAATCATAGAGTTATGACAGATAGAGATGGTAGAGATAGATATATTCCATATGTAAAGACAATTCCAAAGAAAACTGCAATTACTGGTACAGTATGTCATGAATGTCAAGTTATGCCATCAATGAACGATCCAAATTATCATAAAATTGTTGAAGCAAGAAGAAATATTGTTAAATTTAATAATAAAGAAAAGATTACAACATTAGATGAAACTGTTGGTGTTACTATGAGTCATACTGGTATGTCAATGAAATCAGATACTTCCAATTTCTTAAAAGTTGGGCGTGAAAAGGCTAAGAGTAATGTGAAATCAATTAGAATGCCAAAGAAAGAGATTTTGGACTATTTGTTCAAATTATTTGATGAGTATGATTATTGGTCATTAAAAGGTTTAAAAGAACGTACAAGACAACCTGAAGCTCATTTGAAAGAATGTTTAGATAAAGTCGCCTCTTTGGTTAAGAAAGGTCCATATGCATTTAAGTATACTTTGAGACCGGAATATAAAAAATTAAAGGAAGAAGAAAGAAAAGCAACATTAGGTGAATTGGCTGATGATCAAACAAGTGATTCGCAACAAAATGCCGATGGTACCAGTAATGGTGAAAACGAAAACGAAAACGAAGAAATTGATGATGAAATTGAAATGGAAGATGTTGTTTAGTCCTATAAACATCGTAAGATGTATTTCGTCATACCCAAATCTGTTTTTTTTTTTGCTGTAGAGTCACTATATACTTGGAAAAAAAAAGAAAAAAAAGATGGACAAAATCAGTAACCTTTTAGTTATTAAAAATTAATTAAACAGTGTATATATCTGGGTTAATATCTATATAATGTTATATTTCGAATACCATAATGTCTTAGTATTACTATGCACGAAAGAAAAGTTTACAAGAAAATTTGGTCAATAAAATAAAATGAAAATGCAGTTTTCAATTCGATCATAAATATCGAAGTGAATCAATTCCTTTATTTCTACAATGTTGATGAGAATCATCCTCAGATTCTGTCTCAGTTTCTTCAAATGATGAATCATTCGCAGGGATGATCCTCACATTTTGAACATTACTAAAAGATACCGATCTTCCTCTACCATTGTCGTTATCTTCATCTTCATTATTTGACGAAACTGAAAGATGTACTGATTTTTTAGTACCACTTATGGATCTAGTAGAATCTTGCTCACTATAATTTTCTTTAGTATGATCTCCATCATCATATTCAAGAATTTTAGAACCACTAACATCTAACAGTGAAGTGTTTACCAATTCTGCTGTCCTTATCCACCTTCTTCTTCTTGTATATTTAGCATAAGTATCATCTGTAGATGGATTAGTCCATGTGTTATCGCTATATATATAACCAGAATTACTTCCAGGCGATGATACTAACTTTGGTTGAGATCTTGATAATTGGATAGCACCATCATTCCCCATATCCAAACTCCAATTTTCATCTACCCATTGCCATTTCATATCAGAGTCATCATCAGGTAATTTAAAATGGGTTAAAGGTGGAGCTGGATTTAAATACGCATCAGTCCATGCAGCCCTTTCATAACTTAACATAGTTGATGTCCATCCGATACCAAGCCATCGACGTTGATTCTCATACAATGCATAAGTAAATCTAATTGCTTTTGCCTTATCACCTATTGTAGATCCTTTCCCTTTACCTTTATTGCCAAAATTTGAGTTTTTCATTTGTTCACTAACTGTAATGAATATCCCTTGATGTTTATTAATTCCGCCTAAATCAAGACCTGTCACATAAAAGGAAAATAATCTAACAATCCGTATATTCCATAATGCTCTTCTAATCAGTACGCAGAATGCTGAGTGATAAGTTAATGTGTAGATACCTCCCAACAAAAATAATTTCTTGGGGGTTATTATAAATAATGATATTATCACATATAGTGGTAAAAAGAATGTTATTGTGAAAAATAAACGTTTGATATCTTGTATACTTAATACCCTCACTGGAGCTAATATTATATCAGCTTTCTTCGATACTCTCCCCATCATATGAACTATATCATCTAAAGTAGGGTACGCTGAAACTGTCTTTGTCACAGAATTATCCATCATTGAGTAGAGCCACAACAGTCCTATTATTATCAATTGTCCAAAATATTTTACAATAAAATCAAAATATATTGTTGTAATGATAAAGAAAACAATTACCAAATAATTAGGCCAATGTTCTTCATTAGTCCATGTAAAGAGACTCAACGCTTTATCTGCTACAATTAAGTATGGATATAATTTTATTAGTGCTTTAGAAACGTTTGGTGGAGTCGAAGATAACAATGGTGATGAATCAATAGAAGAGTCATCAAAATAGTCCATACTATCACCGTATACATGCCTCGATGATTCTTTCCTTCTATATCTCTTTTTCAATGCACTTTTCATCCTCTGGTTTGTCACTTCAGGTATGCTATTATCCTGAGAGGCAAGGACGCCAGTTCCAGTTCTTTTATCTGCATTATCTTGTAAATTTGACATATTATCTGATTTATTAGCATGAATAGAAAGGCTCTGCAATTGTATATGTAATTACGTTTAGGTTTATCACAACAAAATCTTAAAACGGAATTGGTAAGATCTTTCAATTATTACGCTAATAAAATGTCACTAATTTTCACCTAATGTAATTATCAATATCACTAGCTAATTGATTTCGTTCAGAATTTGGGTATTAAATCAATAATGCAATTCAACTTTTTTTGTATGTTAGGTAAATATTTCAAATAAATAGCTTTATATTGCAATCATTCAGTAATTAGCTCTTGCTTAAGTTTCAAAAAATTTGCTCTACTTGAAATCAAACAAGTGCTAAAAGTCTGAATTATCAGTTTCTGGAATACTATCTTAGCTCCTATGAACTTAACCCAAAGTGTGTGTGTGTATGCGTGTGTTAATCCCCTTTCTTTAGACAGTGCTATCTTTTTTTTTTTTCTTCTTTCTCTCTTTGTTTGTCTCTTAGCGATCTGTACCATCCATTGATTGATTGATGCGTCTTCGTCTCTCTCTGTAAACCAACAAAAATATTGTACATTTTTACATCTATAACTGACTATACATACATACAAGGATAAACACAGGATATATATAAGTGACAGCTTCTATTTAGCCCGTGTTTAAGTCATTTCAATATCGCTATCTAAGATATGTAATGATACAAACTAGAATCGTCGGGATCTCTCTGTACGTATTCCTTGGAGATAAGGAAACCTAAACTTTTCTTGAACACTAATGATTGTAATGTGAAAACTGGTTTTACTTCTTCTGTCACTCTCTCGAGAAGTTCAATATGTGTGAGTGTAGTCCGGCGTTTCAAAACCCTCACAATGGCTGCATTTGTGGCATTGATCCTCTCACGCTCTAGAACGTTATTTATGTTGTTATTTTCATTTCTACGTGAAGATATATTACCCACTATTGTTTGAACTTTAACCTTCTGAGTGGGTGCTGTGAAACTATAATTGATTGAAAACTTATCAGTTTTAGAAATAGTCTTTGAAGCTGGAGACTTCTTTAAGATTCTTGATTTGGATGACATTATTAGTGATAGTAATTGACGATATAATTCTTGTTCTGGTATATTAGTCATCTCTAATATCATGTCTGTCGTTAATTCATCATGGTTTTCAAACAATAGGAACACTAAGGCTGAGTAGAAAGGCATTATCAAGTCATGATAAGTATTTTCGAACTGGAACCCAATTTGTATTGATCCCAGAGTATGAACCCATTTTAAAGTTCTTTCGTTGTATTTCTTGTTGTAGAATTTCTCAAAATCTAATTTTATAGTCTCCAATTGAGGTGGTAATATTAAATCTTCAACAACAATTTCATCAATATCTTGAAATGGCCAGGATGTAACGGTTAGGATATCAGGTATAAACTCTAATGTATCATTTAATGATAAATCTCCAGTGGATTTTTGTTTTTGACTTATACTAAAATTCTGAGCTAAATATTCTGAGCGAGATATATCCCTTAACATTGTACCCAGCTTATGAGTCCAAAATGACCCTGTCTCCTCATTGATTCTTTTACAAGCAAATTTTTCCACTTTTAGACTCGATTGCTGTTGGAGTAAACGTTTCGTTAATTGATTTTTGTAGATTATAGCAAACTCATCCTTGTCTGGTAATAATCTTACTAAATGGACGCAATCGACTATGCAATTCTTTGAATCATTAATCTCGGTCTTTTCCAGTGTATTCTTCAAACAAGAATCTAGATAGAAACTCAAATATTGTGCACTATGTTTTGAATTTTGTTTAAAGAAATTCGAAAATGTCTCATTCAACAAACCCGCAGCAGATACTGTGCCTTGAGAAACATTCTCGACACTATCATTTTCATTTGTATTATTAGATTGTTGCGAGCCTCCTAAACGATCATTGGTAATACTTCTTTTGGTTTCATTATCGTTATTGGATTCCACTTCGAAAGTCAATCCTTGTAATAGCTTATTATATTTGTTGAACATTATAATAATTGAAGATGTCCATTTACTACCTATAATTGATTTTTTCTTTTCAGATTCATCTAATTCAACCGCAGAAAGATTTTTATGTATCATATCCTGAATAGCAGATCTTAGTTTCAATCGATACTTTCTTTCTGTTGTCAAATGATATAATTTTCTAAGATATTCACCATCGAAAGTATTCAAAGCATTTGTTAGCAATGGTTCCACTATATTCTCATAATTCTCCCAAATCAATACTTTATCAATGCATTTTATCACTCTTGTTGCTGCATCAGAGGTCAAAAACGTTTCATCTAATTTAGTTTCAAAGTCAATTAATTCTTCTACTTTTTGAAAACCTTCAATTGATTCTAAATGTAACGAACCTGATAATAAAGAATAATATTTCATGGATTCTTCCAATAGATAATTTTGAACAAAGACTACGAAGAAACTATCTTCGCCACTAAGAATCGTTAACATCATAGACCCCAATCTTTCCAGAACCTCAGTATGTGGGTTACCATATGTGTGTGTATCTCTTAAATTGTTAATTCCATTAACATATTCCTTATTCACTATATCCTTCAATGGTAACAATAAACATGTATTAAATATTTCTAAACCAGTTTCAACAATCCCTGGAGTTCTGTTCCTCTCGCAGAATGTTCTCTCCAAATACAACGTCAAATCTCTTATACATTCCAGATGAACGTTAGTACTTTTCCAGATCTTATCTAATTTTTCTAAAAATTCCCAATTATCATAAGCTATGGTAGATTCTTTGCCGAAAGTATTTGTTCTCAAAGATTCGAATCTCTTAACCAAATACTCCTTAATTCTATTATAAAGTTCGGCTTCTTGTTTAAATCTAACAACATCATAGACAACACGGTATGTCTTTTCGAAGGAAATATCGTGGGTATTATCACTGAAAACTTTATCGAATACATTTCGAAGTATGAGCCATGATTCATCAATACTTGCAGATGTTGGTTGTAATTTTTCAGGCACCTTGATCTTTCCTTTCTTAAAAGAAATCATGACTATTATAGTAGATTATAACAAATAAATTGTGAAAGTTTTGATATATTTCTTTCCAGGGAGCCTATAAGCTTGGTTGTTAATATAGTTTCCGGAGTTGTATATAGTAGCTTGTACTTATTTGGCTAATAAATGGTGACCACGTTTTTCCTTTCCAATTAGTTATGCCGAATTGAAGTATCCTCTTAATTTAGTATTGAGAAGAAGAGACAATGAAGACGACGAAACTACAGTAGAAACTAAACTAAAGTAATTGAATACCAATATTTTGAATTAGTCATAATCCATATGCACCTAACTAAGGAAGTAGCTCACTGGTATCTAATTGAATATGATCTTTTTCCTTCTTTACGCTTATTTTTTGTCAAGAAGCCCTAACCCGTCGCCCTAATACTGAAAGCTGAAAACTGAAAATTGAAATTCTCACAATATTTCAATTTCGTAAACAACGTCAACAACAACTTCTTCAAATTGGAAAGTCTTTCAATAAAACCATTTAGAAAAAGGGTTAGACAAGTCGATAAGCATACGTTTTTTTTTTGTACATTACCAAAGAGTAGGGTAAAAGAAACAATTAATAACAACTTTAACAGTAGCATGTCATCGTCCGATATATTTGATGTTCTGAATATCAAACAAAAATCCAAGAGCCCTACTAATGATTCATCACCAGTAACTGGCTCTGGTTCAGCTGGTGGTATAACAGCAGGAGCTTCCTCCACTTTACTTAGCCGTGCACCAAAGCCACAAGTTACTGGTATGCAAAGAGAACTATATAATTTGCTAGGGGAAAACCAACCTTCGATTGTTGTACAACCTACGAGTAAGTTCAAGGAAAGTTTGAAAAGTGTAACCAAGTCCTCTCCATGGACACAAGCAAGATTTAAAGCAAACAAGAGATTAATTCTTAGACACTGGGTCAAAGGATCAAAAGATCTGTTAGGTGAAGAACCACAGGACTCTTCATTTGCTAAATATGATCAACACATGTCGTTACCGGAATTCACAAAGGAAGAATACGAACTATTTATGGCTGAACCAGATAGAGATAAAAAAAAAGATGAAAAGAAAAACACTGGGAAGGATGAGCAGAAAGACACCGGGAAAGATGAAAAGAAAAACGCTGTAAAAGATGACCAGCAAAAATCTGAGAGATCAGAAGAAAAGGAATCTTCAACCACCAAAGAAACTAAATCAGACGATAAAAGTAATTTGGAGGATCCAAAACCTGATGAGGATAACGGAGCTGAGGGTAGCAAATCTGATGATAGTAAACCAGATGACAGTACTGGTGAACAGGGGGAGAAAAAAGATGAATCTAGTACTACTGACAAAAAAAATAGTGAAGTCAACAATTACGATAAGAAAGACACTGAAAATAATTGTGCTATTGAGCAAACAGTTGATGAGACAAATATTACCAATGAAATGGATAACAATGAAATATCACAGGAACAGAAACCTGCAGAATGGACATATGAAGAAGTAGAATATTTGTTTGGATTATGTAGAACATATGACTTGAGATGGTTTGTTATAAGTGATCGTTATTCCTTTAGAGGTATACAGAGGACTATTGAAGAATTAAAGAGTGAGTTCTATATGGTATCACGTAAGTATTTTCAATCGAAAAATGCTGCAGATCCATTACTTGCATCATTGGAATATCCTTTAGATAAGGAGTTGGAGAGAAAGAAATACCTAGAAAGATTATTATCACGTTCTGCGGCAGAGATTGCAGAAGAAGAAGCTTTAATTATTGAATCTCGTAAATTTGAAATCGGTGCGAAGAAAATGTTGATAGAGAGAGAATCTATGTTACGTCTATTGGATTCACCAAACTCTGATAAATCTGTGGCTCAACATTTAAGTTCACAAGGTATTTCACAATTGTATAGTAGTTTATTAGCTGACAAGACTAGAAAAAGGAAACATGATTCAACTGTTCCTGAGAACCCATGGATGAAACAACAACAACAATTTGTGCAACAAAAACAACAATTGCAACAACTTCATGAACGTAAACCCGATATTTCTACTGGTGTTAATTCAAATCCGAATGCCTCTTCTTCACTTGCTGCCACTCTACCTACAAATAACAAGACAACGACTACCTCGGCTATTGCTGCTTCAACAACAACTACAGCCACTACTAATAGTTCTAACACTGGGGTAACAACGTCAGTTTCTGAACAGCCTGATGCACATCCACCCCAAAAGAAAACCAAGAAACAGAAATTGGAACAACAGACTGCCCAAAAGAGGAAAACAGATGTTGCTTATGCTGAAAACTTATTGAAGGACTTCAACGATGAAGAGAAGAAGTCTCTGGGTATATCTATGCATGGTGAAAAGCTAACTCCTGGTGTATTTCTCAGATCAACAAGAATATCTACGTTTAAACCTGCTCTGCAGAATAAGGTGTATGGTGTGTTACAAGAGTTGAAATTACCTGTCAGGCCTGCAATGCCATCGAACGCCGTGGTCGCTAAACAAGAGGAGTTATTGAAACAAATCGTAGTACTTACTGATTTGAAAAAGACAATTGATAAATTAGATGCGGAGAAAGCTGTTTCACAGTAGGGGAGGAGATAAATGACACCTTTAATATTAGTTTTAATGTATTCACATATAAATATATTTTTTAAAAGTAAAAGGACGTTAACGTGATTAGTGATATTACACGTGCTCAAAAATTATTTTGTATGGCAGATGGCATTAACCCAGTTTTTAGTTATAAAACAACAATAAAAATCTGCTTAACTTCTGCAGAATCAACCATAATGGCTCAATGGCTACCTTGGATGTGATAAACCGTTAATTCAGTTAGGGTTGCTGATGAGCTATTAGTATTTATGGTACTGTATTCGTTTACCTAGTGAAAACCACGCACAAACAAAAGAAAAGAATAGCTCCCGAATCGGGTGAAAAAAAAAACGTGAAATGAAAAATTTTTCAATTTTGCAACGCACAAAGAATGAAAATTTTTTCATTTCAGTGATGGACGACGACGATATTTAAACATCGTGTCAACACCATTTAAATGAACAGCCTAATTACATATTTCTTAAACTGTTCTATTTGATTTAATTCATTGTCACTTGTTACTTATTAGTTTCTTTCTCTTCTGTTTTTGTTTTTATCGTTCTCTTGTTATATATTTTCTTTCTGTCTCAGGACCCCAGTTATCCCTCAATATATAAAGCAATTCATAATGTCTGACTTCTCCAAGATCGAAACTCTAAAGCAATTGAACGCTTCTCTAGCTGACAAATCTTACATCGAAGGGTATGTGTTATTATAATAACTAGATTCTTAATAGAATCTTTGGTTTTGTTTACGACAATTAATTAGGTTTAATTAATATAGATATCCAAGTTTGTATTTGTTTATGATCAAAGCAGTTTTCAAGCTGAAAGTTTTTGCGTTTTTTCTATCTAGATTTGTTTTAAATTTGAATATGAATTTACTTTTCATTTTCTTTTGACAATGTTTGTATCTATTTCAAAAATGTTTATGTGAATGATGAACTAATTCTTTGGTCCGTGTTTATGACAGGAAGTAAGACCCCTGGAATGAGTGAGAAAAGAAGCGTGAGTGACATCACATCTCTGACAATATACAAAAACATTGTATCTTTTATAAGCTACATTGGAATAGAATAAACTTTACAAAACGAAATTTAAAAAGTAGACTTAAATTTCATAAATTAAAAACATATTTAATATTGAAAATTATGCCCTCTTTTAAAATTTGAACGTTGCCAATGATTATTACAATATAACTATTGTTATTACCTTCTTATAATGTTGGATCTGTGTTCATCTTCTGTGTTACTAACAATTCTATTAATTGAAAGTTTATTCAATCTTCTCATTATTGTGGAGATCTACTTTCAAAAATATTTATTTTCATAAAGTACTGCTGCTTCTCAAGCCGATGTCACCACCTTCAAGGCTTTCCAAGCCGCTTACCCAGACTTCGCCAGATGGTTCAACCACATCGCTGCTCTAGCTGACGAATTCGAAACTTTCCCAGCTGCTTCTGGTGCTGCTGCCGAAGAAGAAGATGACGATGATGTCGATCTATTCGGTTCTGACGACGAAGATGATGAAGCTGCTGAAAAATTAAAGGCTGAAAGAATTGCTGAATACAATGCCAGAAAGGCTGCTAAGCCACCTAAGGCTGCTGCCAAGTCTATTGTCACCCTTGACGTCAAGCCATGGGATGATGAAACTGATTTGGAAGAAATGGTTGCTAACGTCAAGGCCATCGAAATGGAAGGTCTAGTCTGGGGTGCTCACCAATTTATTCCAATTGGTTTCGGTATCAAGAAGCTACAAATCAACTGTGTTGTTGAAGATGACAAGGTCTCTCTAGATGACCTACAACAAAGTATCGAAGATGACGAAGATCACGTCCAATCTACCGATATCGCTGCTATGCAAAAATTATAAGAACCTTTCTTTATGTTTTTTGTAAGTTGTATATTATGATTACCACTTTTTAATTCATTCTCTTTCCTTTCTATAATAACAATTATGTATAGATTTACGTAGGTTCTAATATTTGATAACAATGATTTCGAACTTTTCATTTTATATAGAAGAAAGCCTATTTAGTAGTTACAAAATAAGTTAATTTCAATTCATAATGTTATTTATTTATTGTTTTTTGTTTTATTTTCATATGGAATATATCTTTATTATATACGTAAATAGTTTTTTTTCGGTCACATTATGACCATCAAGAGCTTACATTAACGAGGTCATGAAAAGAAGAGCTTATGATTACATATGGTACTTGATAAGTACCATGAATAGTAATAATAAATCACTCCAAACCTTCGTCCATCCAAGCTAAAGTGTTCATAATACCTTGCTCGATGTCAACTCTAGGTTCATAACCTAGATACTTTTTAGCTTTACTAATATTATGATAACGGGAAGCACATACGATTTTAACACGAAATGGTGTTAAACCTGGTTCTTTACCTAGTAATTTAGAGAAAAACTCTGAAAGGTAACCGGCGAAAATAGCTACAGGTCTCTTCAATACAATGACACGCTTATCAATGTGATTGTCAGCTTTCCAAACAGTACGAGCTAGAGCCCAAAAGTAAGATGGAGTATCGTTAGTAATGAAGAAGGTCTCACCAGCAACATTATCACGAGTCTCTGGGTTCAATAATTTTTCAGCGGCTAAAACATGAGCATCTGCAACATTACCTGCATATGTCCAATCAAATAAATTGTTGTTGTCACCAATTTGAAATTTTGATTGACCTAATTTAGCTACAGTTCTTAAACCTGGAACCAATTGTCTATCACCAGGGCCAAAGATACCAGCAGGACGTAAGGCAACGGTATAAAATTTATTTGCTGGATCATTAGCCTTTAAAACCATATCTTCTGCAATTGCCTTAGTTTCATTATATGCATCCATTGGAACTTCAGGGATCGGCCATGTTTCATCAGCATTATGGACATCTTGACCATTAAAGATAACACCAGCTGAAGAGGTATAAACAAAAGTAGAAACGCCAGTTTTCTTACATACATCAAGGATATTTCTGGTACCCTTGACATTAACTAACTCATAGATGCTAGCTTCACCACCATGCACTGGAGAAGCTGCATGAACGACAACATTGGCATTGGTTAACTTAATGGCTTCTGTGACACTATCTTCGGAAGTTAAGTCACCTTTGAAGAATTTAATAGCTTCAGGATCAAATGTAAACTGCTTAGATAGTTTTTCTGGTAATGGTCTTACATCAAATACACAAATTTGGGGTTTACTAGGCATATCATAAAACTGCTGAATTAAATGTAGACCTAGAAAACCTGCACCACCAATGAGTAAGACTGATTTCACTTCTTCTGCCATTGTAATTGTATTTATATGTTTGTATACTGGTTCTTTGCTGTTGCAGTGTCTTTTTTTTCTGAATAGAAATTAACGTTCAATTCACTAAGTAAAAAACAAAAGATAGATAATTCTATCGATGATCCACTAAATCAAATTCACAAAAGGACTGAACAACAATAACAGTTAGCTCCCAATTGTTTAAACAGGCTACCTGTTGTTATATATAAGAAATTGTAAAATTCGAAGAATTTCGTCGCTTTCGTTAAACATTTCGGGCTTTTTGGATATAAAATTAATGTTTTTATTAAACGAGCAAAAGACTTCTTTATAACCGAAAAAATATTCTTAACTAAGCGAGAAATACTAAGATTCCATTTTTTAAGATTCATTCATCCATGCACACAGAGGACATATACAGGAGGTTTGGGATCTCAATTAAGATTGTAACAGTCTATATCCTTCAATATAGGCCTTTCTAAGTCGCTTTCAATAAACTTATTGATGTGTGCATGTTCATATATGTTTACAAATATATATATGTATGTATGTAATGTACTTCTGCCCGATCAACTGTCATATTTCCAACCATTCCATTCAAAGTCTGCATAGCATCTAAACTCATTACTCAAACCATTACCATGCTCCGGTAGGAAAGTAGTTATATGTGTTTCAGGGTATACTTTCTTCATGATATCCTTCATTCTCTCACCAGTACATGATATTAGACGATGCTTGGCGATTCCATTTGACGTCTTAGAACCATCATTGGTAGCTAACAATTCATTAGCAGTGATTGAAGATTTAGTTTGACAGTTTTCATTGAGGAATGGGGGATCAATTAGTAGTCTGTCAACTTTATGTTTTATCTCAGACTCAAATTCAGTTGGTACTTCATAATTGTAAAATACAAAATGTTCTTTACCAGCCATGACCTCAAATCTCTTATCGAATTCGAAAAGATAGATATGTTTAGTCGGTATATCTTCTTCTGGTTTCTTTTGTATAGCTGCATAAACAGATGGTGCACTGACAACAGCAATAACGGTGTCCTCATCTGCACCCTCCAATAGTGCATCAGCCAATAGATCAGCAGTCGCATCACTATACCAGAATTGTGACAATTGCCAATCCTCTTGGAATAAGTTCATACCCTCTTTCTTTCTCTTTTGAAATTCTTCGTCTGTAGCTTTGTACATTTTCTCAAAATCTTCAGCACGTTGTTGTTCTTCTTGTCTAAATTCAGCAAGTGCAGCAAGTGCATTTGCTGATAAACTAATCTCCATATCAGAATCCGAGTCAGACATGTTTCACTATCAAGTTTGCTTTAAGATATATTATCTTTTCTCTTATGAGAACAGAACTCCTACCTTCTTTGATCAAATAAATCGATGACTTCTTAATATATATTCTTTAATAACGTTTATTGCAAATTTCAACATTGCATCGAGTGAAAAAAAAAATTTTACCTCGCGATGAAGGGGGGATGATGACTTTATTCCCATATTTGTGCCAATAAGACGACACTTAAACGTACAGTAGACGACTAACTAAGTGTATATGAAGAGAGTGATTCATGAATGATCCAAGATCCAAGAATCCCAAATAAACTACTACCACCATAATTGACGTAGAAAATATTCTATTTACTTTTTTTCCTCCATTTCGTTAGAATCTATTTTATTTACCTACAACTACACGTAATTACTTACGCAACCAGCTATTTGACAACAATAACTTTACCATACTTATCGCATCAGCAGCATAATTAGAACAGAACATCTTAATATCCCGTAAGTTTAATTTAATACAATCTTAGTACCCTAGTTTAAAACTTCCTTATATTTTTAATATCTCCAACCTCTTACAAAAACCACAAAATCATACCATCGTAGTCTAATAAAAGTATGGCAATATACTTGATCACGTTTTTATATTTGTATTATCTTATTTTTATTTTTTTATTTGAATAAATTATTTGTATACGCTATCCGAAATAATTTATTAGTTTTTATTTTGATATTAAGACGCCCTATAGGAAAAGGAAATTGTCAAAGCACGGTCAAGGGGAAACTTCTGTCCAAATGACGATTCTCATATCAAGAATGGATAGCTATAATAGTAAGTACATTAAGTTTCCATGGACAAAAGGCATAGTTAAAACAGTCAGAATAGTGTGGTAAATTACTGAGTGGAATATATATGATATATCAGAAGTCTATTCAGAAGTTTCATGAAATAATAGTGAGTACAGAACTATCTACAGATGGCCAAAAAGACGATTACGAGGAAAAGAAGAATTAAATCATGTACATATTGCTATTCACATAAACTGAAATGTGACAGAACAATGCCATGCTCAACATGCGTAACAAATGATCGTACTGTTGATTGTAAATATTGGTCGGATAATGGCAATTCGCAATCTACTAGACTAGACTCTTCTTCTAACAAATCTCGGATGATGAAAAATGTAATGTGGGCATTACCTCAAGATGAAGTATATGGTGCAAAATTCTTGTATCCATTTTTCACTCCTTCTATGAATGATAAAGTTGTCGGCCCTAAGGTGAAGTCAAGGATTATATCGAATACAAATTTTGTTAGAAACAAAATCACTGAGTTTAACAAATTCGCAAGAGTTGACCTTCAGATGAAAGATGTTTTGGTTTACTTGCTGGACTCACAAGATTACATGCATAATCTAATGGATAATTATTTTTTAAATGTCCATCCTATTATACCTATTTTGGATAAAATGGATATAATATCCCGAGCAAAGGACATATTTAATAAAATCGAACATGCTTTAGATCTAAATCCACTTGATGTGATCCTTCTCATCTCAGTATATTTTTGTTCGTTTTATGCATCCTTAGCATCTGGAAAACTCGGTAGTACTACAAAAATTTATAGATGCTATGCTATTTATAGATATTTATTGGATATAACAAAGTTTCCCCTAGTCCCATATATAGAAACGGTTCAATCATTTGCTGTGGTGAATTTTATAATGGACCCAAATATGAGAGAGGCAGTTGCCTATTCGGCTATGTTGGTACGTTTGGGTCAACAATTGAATATTCCCAAGAAGGCCATGGAGATAGGAGATAAAAATAACTGTTTACTGTACCTATGGCATTATATTTTATTTATGGAAGGTTCCTCATCAGTTGCATCTGGGTTTCAGTTTAGTACTTCAAAGGATGTATTCGATTTGGTAAAGTTACCAGTAAGCCCGCATAAACAAGGCATTGTCCATGAGGTACCCTTGGAATACACAATTTGCCGCTTCAAAATGAATAACATCTTTCAGAAAATAATGGAGTTAACTACCAAAAATACTATTTCAAGAACTGAAAATGCTAACATTGAGGAAAAAATTGGGCTACTATATAGGGATGTCGGTAAGGTTGAGGGTCGATTGAAGCACACATTTCCTAATAGAGCTTCTTACTATTCGAGCTCATTGTATATATTTCTCCACCGTTTACATTTGAGATTTTTTGCATTTGAGTCTCTGAAATTAGAAAGTGGCCAAAAACGTAACAAGAGCTTTGGAGTAGCAAAAAATTCATCTTCTAAAGACATATTTTGGATATTGGATAGGAAGATGACATTAAGGGAGGAAGTTGTTCCATTAACTTTATTATTACTTCTTAATACATTAGAGAGATTAGTACAACTAAACTGCGAGGATTTGAATTGGTATAGTAAAGGTTCTACTGTGATGCAATATCTTTTTGTAATTTTAAGGGATGTGTACCAAAATCCATTTAAGGAATATCCGCTGTCCTCATTTGTAGAGCCATTGTATGGGTCGATTAGTTTTGATATTAAGGAAATTATATTGTGCAATCCGTTGTTATATAAATTTAAGTTAATTGAAGAGTTATTAAAGGTGCTGGAATTGAAATTAGCGCCACTGTGGAGTGACAACGAATTGTATAAGTTCATACTTGTCAAAATGGTTAAGGAGAAGGTCTGGGGTCAATCTGATGACATGATTAAAAAATATAGTGCACAGTTCGACATATTGGACCAATGCACTCTGTTTATTCTTGGCAAGCCGCAACAGGAGAACAGGGGTATTAGTATAGAGGATTTTGTCTCAAATTTGGAACCAACTCTATTTGGGTTGGATGCTGAAAAAATATTAATTGACTGGTTAATAGATATTTAACGAAATCACCTATGTGCTGTCGGAACCTAACTGTTAGAATTTAGTGCATCTATATATGTATATTCAAAGAAATAGTAACATTTTTTATAGAAATATTTTCATTTTGGATAAAATATTGCAAGAAGCTGATGTTATTGTTTCTGATTAGGAACAAAAAAAACCTCAGTGATTTCAATTATTTTCTGTCGCTTAAAGATTGAGTTAAACTATCTATGGTTTGATATTTCCATTACTTGTTGTTCATCCTCCTTATATTTTACGATGTCACATATAATTTATTTTGCAAAATATATTATGAAAATTGAAAGACCATGATGAACTTATAAAATAACGAGATGATGAATCAAAGGAAGTTTTCTTCCGAATTTCTGATTTTTTTTCTCTTTCAACATCATATGTATTATGTTTGAACCACTCTTGGGAAATGCTTCTGTGATTTTTATACAAAATACATATATATATATTTCAAAAACGGTATGGTAATTAATGTGAGAGACCGAGAAAAGATGGTTGTCAGTTAAACAACTGACATAAGTACTTCAAAAATTACTACTGTACCCAAGTCTTATATTTGTAGAAATAATACAGTTAGATTGAAGCGTATATCCATATTGTAATAATGGCTCTGAGAGACAATTCCTTAATTGTCAGCAATACCAGTAATTTTGCTAATAATGAAAAGAAAATCAAATTTTGAGAAAAGTCCAAGTAATGACCTGACACATGTAACGCTACTATTATTTATAATTATTTAAAGCAGTTTGTATATAAAATAATTTGCCCTTTATAGTAGATCTTATGAGAGTAGGTGTCTTAACTTCATATTGATTCAAATAGTACTAAAATAACAGGCTAAGATATTTTTGTAAGTGCTACATGTAAATCAATCTTCAAAACTCTCATATAAAACATTTTATCTAAACAGCTAAGATCAATTTAAGTTATACAGACTGATATAAGTATCGTCGTTGCAATAAAATAAAATTATTGGGGAGATTCTTACTCAACATTGATGGTACAATTCATTATAAATGTTTCTTACAAAAATTGTAAAAGTTCAAAGCAAATGTTGTTCCCTGAAAGAATGAAAAAGTAGTTACTAGAGCTTGAGATTAATCAAAAAGAGAAAGTAATAGATGGATAGGAGACAGTTTATTCGATAGTGTCACTTTCACCGTGATACAAGTTTTTTTTTTGCTCCAGAAGGAATGAAAGAAAAAAAGAATTTTGGTGGTTAAAATATATGGTGTAAATAATTTATGAGTAGTTAGTGCATTCTTTTTAAGTTTATAGTTTTATTCGTTCTTAAATTTTGTGAATCGACTTTAAATTAATGGATAAAGCATTCATTCATTATAATAAAGAGAAATATGGAAGGCAAAAAAAGAATAATTTTAATAATAAACTCTAGGAAAATTAGCATGAATGTCTCAGTTAAGCGGTAGAGAATATTTACTGCTCATAATGTATTTAAATATTTCTGTTCTGTTTTACTTTTACTATGTGGTATGTAAAATGATATATAAATATAAATAGATAAAATCAAGTTAGTAATTAGTAATTAGTTCCGTTACTTATAGAAGATGACACTCACAATTTAGAGTGTATTTAATAAGCAAAATCTTATATAATTTTTCATTAATGTGTTATAGGTAACGTTTAGAAATGTTGTTGCTTGATGCAGTGCACTGTTGTATCAAATTGATAACCAACTAGTGTATCTTGTAGTGACTAATATTTTATATTTTTTTACAACTAGCCGACATTCAGGATCCAACAAAAGTTTTATAAAAGAAAGTGTTAAATAGCAAAAAAAAGGATTTATCAAAATTTAAAATCAAGGTATAGATAACACTTAAAATAAAAAGAATTATAACTGCTTTTAAGGGTACTTTCACCAGAATAAGAATTTAGATTCAAGTAATGACAGAAAAGGTTACCATAGCGCATATCCAACACAATTTTGTTGATGTAATTGAAGATGTAAGAGATTCGTCTCCAATTGATAACACATTCTTTATTAACGTCAATAGTTCTCCCAATGAAATCACAGAACATGTAATTACAGTGGAACCATCAGAACCTTTTTTCAGTTGTTCACTGGATGATCAATTTAAGAAATTAAACACAAACAAATACGAAGCTACCCTAAATGGAGAAACGTTTAGATTCAATACAAGTGTCAAGGACTGGACAACTGCTAATTCTAATACCAGTTGGAGTGCTGTTGATGTTATCCAAACCCCTCATATGAGATATCTATTAGGTGACTCAGTAGGGAATATCAAAGTGTTCAATGAAAATTATGACCTAGAGAGAGAGTTTGAAAATATCCATTCTAGTGATATCACTTCTGCCAAATTCTTCCCAAGTGCTGAAGTAATCTTATCAGCATCTTCGGATATGCAACTGAAGATATTATCTGTTGAAGATGGTTCAAATCCAAGAACCTTAATAGGACATACGTCAACCGTCACGGGATCAGTAATAGTGGGCCGAGGAAGAAACGTATTGTCTTCGTCAAAAGATGGTACAATACGTCTATGGGAGTGTGGATCGGGCAGTAACATTCATTCATTTACCAGAAGAGAAAATCCTTCTGATAGTGTCAATTCGATAAGTTTAAGATCAGAATCAGGTTCTAATTCTACAATAGAATCAAACGGTAAAAACTTAGAATATGAGACAGAAGGAAAGACAATATTTGGTGGACATACATCTGGTGTAGTGACAGTGTTTGATATATTTTCAAAAAAACAATTATTACAGTTACCAAGTGAATTTATGTCCTCTTGCACATCAGTGAGCACAGATCCTAAAGAGTATAACCATGTTGTAGCAGGTTATGAAAATGGGACAGTTGCTATATGGGATATAAGATATCCAAATAGCTGTATATCTAAAGCTATTATTAAAGACAGGACACCTATCAATAAACTATTATACCAGAATGGCATGATCATAACTTCTACAGGTTGCGATACAAGCTTATCTATGGACGTTGCTCCTGATTCAAAGAAAATCGACACAAATAATCCAACTTTTTTTGTGTCTGATGGCGCAGATGTTTCAGACTTTGCTTCTTTTACAGACCAGAAGGGTATTCATAATCTAATTGCAGTCGGCAGGTTTGGATATTGTGCAGGATACAAGATTTAATAATTTCTGAAAGTTGTCTCTTCTCTTTGCTTCAATAAGCTAACTATTACTTCAAACGAAACTACATTCTGAACTATACTATTCCAAGGGAGAAACTCTGGAGCTTAACTCAAAAATCATAAATAAAAAGATATATAATTATATTTTTGCAATTAATAAATAATAAAATAAGTGATAAAAAATTATTTCTTTTTCTTTTAAGCTTTATATATTATTAAGAACGTTGCTAAAACATATGATAAGCCGATAATTGGTTTAGTTAGAGAATTTCTTAGATTCTAGAAACTTCTATCTATAATTACTACTCTCTTAATAAAGATGAAACTATCACTTACTTCAAATTACAATTAATAGAAGACAAGGGAAAAGTTTGGAATAGGTATAGTACTAACATAACTTTTTTTTCTTGCCAAGAGTGATTATCTAAAATTTGTATATATCGCGTATCTATACCTATTTAGGTATTTCTAAGAGGAGGCCGTTATCCTGGGTAAAACTTCTAAAATAGGTAAATATAGCCGAGAAATAAGAAACGAAAAGTCAAATATTGTAGACCTCGCCCTCCCCCCCTACTGCATTGCAAGGAAAGAGAGGTGAAGGAACTGAAGGATATTGGACAACAAAGTAAGTTAATTGTCGTCTATTATCTGTCGTCTACTCAGTTTGTGACATGTAATCATATCCTCGATGTGCTGTGTCAATTATTAAGCTGAAAAGTAACAATTTTTTGAAAATATTTTCTCCTAATAACTAAAAGAAAGATGACAGTTTCATATTCCAAAGGTATATAAATGAGCAAAGAATTTGAACTCTGGGAAAATTTAATCAACACAATTTTTTTTAGTTGCAATATAATAAAACTAAATAACTAACTTAAAAGAAGATTAATAAATCTGTTAATTACAAAAAACTCACAACTATGCCTCATCTATCTACTACTTTAATTCACGCAGACGACAAAAATAATCGTGTCTCCGATGTTGCTCCTCCAATTAATGTTGCTACTACCTATAGATACGATAACAACAATTTGATTCCTTGGGCTGAACAGGACGAAATGACAGTTTTAGAAGGAGAGCCTGTTTACTCTCGGGAAGCTCATCCAAATTGTACTAGATTGGAAAATATCTTTTCAGATGTACTTGACGGTCATGCTGTTGTTTACAATTCAGGTTGCTCCGCATTTCATGCAGCTTTGGTTCATTTCAATCCAAAGAGATTCTTTATTGGTCAAAGTTACTTTGGTTGTAAGGCAATTGCCGATATGATAACAAGAAATTATGGAATGGAACAGTATACATTGGAAGATATTGAGAAATATGCTCAAAAAGGTGATTTGGTTCACTTAGAGACTCCAGTTAACCCATTTGGTACTTCAATTGATATTCAATCTATTGCCGATAAGGCTCATGCTAAAGGTGCTTTGTTACTTATTGACTCTACATTTGCACCACCACCTTTACAAAACCCTTGGGATTTTGGCGCTGATATCATAATGCATTCAGCTACCAAGTTTTTTGGTGGCCACTCAGATTTATTAAGTGGTGTTCTAGTAGTCAAAGATCAAACTGCAGCTCGGGAATTAAGACATGATAGAATTCATCTAGGTACTATAATTGGGAACCTAGAGAGTTACCTATTGATAAGATCAATGAGAACTTTCGAGATGAGGGTCCTACAACAATCCAAGAATGCATCTGCTATTGTTAAGTTCCTGAACAATAACAAATCCACTTATGACAAAGTCGTTAGGGTCATACATCATTCATCTTTACAAACAGAACCATTTGTTGCTAAACAATTGGCTGGTGGTCAAACTCCAGTATTTTCTATGTGTCTAATGAGCCAAGAACAGTGCAAGAAATTCGTTGGTAAACTGGAGTATTTTCAACATGCAACCTCTTTGGGTGGCGTTGAATCCTTAGTTGAATGGAGGGCTATGTCTGATGATACTATTGATCAAACTTTATTAAGATTCTCAATTGGTTGTGAAAATGCTGATGATCTTATCAATGATCTAAAACAAGCTTTGCAAAGCATGCAAGATGATAACTAATTATCATAGTCCTCTGAAAATTACTTTATAAGAAATGTAGCCCCAAGTAGATTACACTTACACAGTATTACATAAACAGAAACCTATATAGTTTAACCTTCTTTTCTAATATTATAGAGATCCTTTTTTACTTTCGGTTCCTTCGTTGAAACCCTTCCAGTGGAGCAACGCGCTTTTCCTTTCTGTTATTAAATAAGCATAATATACATGTTAAGAACTTTAAAAAATTGCTATGAACAGTAAGAGACAGTTGTGAAAGGTTTAAAACAGACATATTCTATTAATATATTATAATATTGCAAACACCAAACCTCCATCTGTGTTACTTTTATTATTTAGCATTCTCAATTCTCACAATAATGTCTACAAACGAAGATATAACTCCTAGTGAAAAGGATGAAATTTTAGAGATATTCTTCGATGAAAACTTTGTTCCACAAGCATATGTAGATATTCTTCTGTCGACCACACGTGCACAGAATAAACATCAACTACATCATACATCTTCCTCACTGTTGGCTAGACTAGACTTCTATACTAAACATCTGACTTCCGAATTAGAAAAGACCATATGGAATTTAGAAAAATTATCTGAAAGATTACCTGGTACTTGGGATTCAAATCCCAGTAGAGACGAGAAGTTGGCTTCGAATGAAGACCAGTACATGAACTCCCAGATTTCTGGTGCGTCAAAATTAGAATATTATTTAGACACATTAGGTGGGGCTGTGAGATCAGTAGAAAATGATGTGGAAAAGATAAATAAAGAACTTGAAACTTTAGATGGACAATTCAATGAAGATACTGATGTAATTGAGAAATCTAAAAAATTGGAACTTGTGAGAAGTAGGCTGAATAATGTACTAAACATCTTTCTTCAATTACAAAGCATATTAGGTATCTCACAATCTACTGATTCAAGCTCAAAGGAAACTATAAAAAATGTATCACTAGAAAATTTTACACTAGCATTGAATACTTTAGAAGAAACTATAACGGAGTCGTTTACTGAATCACTTAAAAATGAATCCTCAAAAGAAAGAAATGTTGATTTGATAGCTAAAGTAGATCAATTTATACGACTGACACAGCTGTTCCAAGGTTTGACTCAATTCCATGACATATATACCAAATTTTCTGATAATATATCCAGAGCGTCTCAAAGCTATTTAGCTACGAAGGACATTGACGGTGATTTTAATATTTAACAATAAATATACAGAACCTTTATATAGAATAGCCCCTTTGTATATCTGCAGAATTTCGACTTCCTTATAAAATGTTATGTAATGCCAATTCTAAGACGTACCATTTTCACATTATACCTCGAATATCGCATATTACTATTTTGAATAAATATGCTAGGAATAAAAATATTTATTGCTATACTATACAAAAAGGTATAGTCTTTAAAGTCTTATTATAATAGAATATATGAATTTTCGTTAAAAAAATGTTAGGATTATTTTATATAGTACAATAATGCAATAAGTATATAACTAGTAAAATGCACTAGCACTGGAAGAGAATTCTTCTTCTTCCCCTTCTGGGAGAAGTGATTCTTCGTCTGAAGGAGTTCCTTGTTTATGTCTTAGGAACTCAAAGCTCACATAATAATTCAATTTATCGAACAAACGACGTGGGAAAATTCTCATTGCAACTTCATCTGGTAGTATTCTAATTAGAAGACCAACTGGAAGTGATAAGGTACCACAAAGTACGGCAGTTTTCCACATAGCAGGTGTCTGTGGAGCAATCGAGAAAGGTGCACCACCATAAAACATAATAAGGACTTGACAGGTACCAATTAAAGCCATAACAGTTAAGAAATAATAATTTCTAAATAAATCCTGAAAGAAATCCAAGTTTACCTTAGTTATTCTTTCTCTCCAATTTGTTATACCATCACATTCGTCCAATTTTCTAGAGACAATAAGTGT
Source organism: Maudiozyma serrabonitensis (assembly GCA_030571355.1). NCBI lineage: Eukaryota > Fungi > Ascomycota > Saccharomycetes > Saccharomycetales > Saccharomycetaceae > Maudiozyma > Maudiozyma serrabonitensis. The sequence goes on along the minus strand of JAJLXS010000058.1, from coordinate 50,985 downwards.
GAAAAATTGTAACCAAACGAATGTGTTAAACGTCATTGCATTCAATTGTTGTTGTTGGAAACCAGTAATTGTTTCATCGTTAGGGAAGAATATCTTTTGACCGCCGAAATGCAATGTGAATGTAATTATAAGTTGTAGAGTAGCTTGTCCCAAAATCATCTTCCAAGTAGATGGGGTAATTAATGGTGTACTACGTCCTCGCGGTTTCCTCTCCATAATACTTGGATCTGGTTTATCAGTAGCCAATGCAAGGGCAGCTAAAGTATCCATAATCAAATTAACCCATAGTAGTTGAACTGCAGTCAATACAGATGTCTCGTCTTCTGAAGCTACAGAAGACACGAAAGTTAAAACAACAGCTGTAACATTAACAATTAATTGAAATTGAATAAATTTTTTGATTGAAATGGAAACACATCTACCCCATTTGATAGCATCAACGATAGCAGAAAAATCATCAGTCATTAAAATAATATCAGAAGCTTCTCTAGCGACTTCTGTACCTGATATACCCATGGAAAAACCAACATCAGCTAATTTTAAAGCAGGAGCATCATTTGTACCATCACCAGTGGCAGCTACAACATTACCCATTCCTTTTAACGTTTCCACAAGAATCCTCTTATCTTCTGGGGATGATCTAGCCAAAACCCTTAAGTTTGGTAAAATTTTTATACGTTCTTCTTTAGTTAACTTACGGAATTGAGGACCTTCCATAGCACGATCAGACTCAAAAAAATTTTCTGGGGTCAAAATATTACAATTTCTAGCAATAGCTCTTGCAGTAGTAATATTATCACCTGTAACCATACGAACTGTTACACCTGCACGTTGACACTGAAGGACGGAATCCCTTACCCCTTTACGTAAGGGATCTTGAATACCAACAATACCATCTAAGGTCATGGAATCAACATCATTGTTTTGTTCTAACACTTTACATAATAATAATTCTGGTGAAGCCTCAATAGTTTTCTCATCATCCTCACTCTTTTCTATAAATTCCTTTGGTGGCCATGATTTACAATTCGAAAAATCTCTATGAGCCAATGAAATAGCTCTCAATGCATCCACCCCAAGTTTATTGATTTCTTCTTTGATATCAGTCATCACATCATCATTAATTTCTATAGTCTTGTTATTCGAAAGAGTCTTGTATTTACATTTACTGGAGACAATCTCAGCAGCACCCTTGACGAGAAATCTATAAGTATCCGAACCTTGTAATTTAACTACAACACCAGCCCATTTACGAGAACTTTCAAAAGGAATTATCTGTACAATTTTCTCTATTTGAAAATATTCAATTGTATTAGTTCTCATTTTTTGTAAATTACCAAATTGTACGCCTAATGCCTTTCTTGACATATTCAATAATGCAGTCTCTGTCTTTGAACCAATATATGCTTCAATCCTACCTCTTTCAATGGAACTCATTAATTCTTCGTGATTTACAGTAGCATTTTGATCATTGTCGTGTTCAGGAGAATATTCTTTATTTTCAAATGCAGTAGAGTTCAATATAATATTTGACAAGACCACTTGTTTTAATTCTTTTGAAACAAATTGATCCGGTTTGTTAAAGATATCATGAGACGTCTGTTGCGAAGTCCTCTCAAAATCTCCATCATCAAAATAAGAATTTCCAAATATACCTTTAACAATACTCATAATATTTTCTGTCAAAGTACCTGTCTTATCGGAACAAACAGCTGTAGCAGAACCCATTGTTTCACAAGCTCTTAAATTTCTAACTAAATTACCATCCTTTGTCATTCTTGTCGTTGCAAAAGCCAATGCCAATGTGACAGCTAATGGTAAACCTTCTGGTACAGCAACCACAATAACTGTTACTGCAGTAATGAAAATATTCATGAATTTACTACCTTTTTGAGCAGGATCTAAATCATGAAATCTACCATCAGGTAATAAAGTATAAATTAAAAACCTAAAGAAAAGAACCAAAAATAATATCATTGCAGCGACACAACCATATACTGATATACTATCAGCCAATTGACTTAGACGTTCCTGTAAAGGTGTTGGATCAGGTTCAACTTTTAAGGACATCATAGTTCTACCATAAGTGGAATTAGTCCCAACAGCTGTCACTACAGCTTTACCAAGACCTGATAATAATTTCGAACCTGAAATCAATATACAATCTGGTACTTTATCACCATCCCTGGTAGAATAACCAATGTCTAAAGTATTATTTTCTGGATCCTTTTGTTTTAATTCTTCATAAGATTTAAGTGAAGTTGTCAAATCTACTTTCTTAATAGTATCTGATTCACCAGTCATTGACGATTCATCAGCTTCACAAGTACCTGAAATTAAAATTGAATCTGCAGGAACAACATCCCCAGTTTGTAAATTAATTACGTCACCAACAAGAATATCATGAATAGAAATCAATATTTCATTACCATTCCTAATGACAATAATATCACGATCTTCTTTTTTCTTATTTAATCTTGCAAATTGTAATTCTTTTTGATAATCATTTAATGCACCTACAACAACGACAACAACGACAGCTATCATAATTGCAATACCTTCAATCCAATCAACTTGTTTAATTGGATTACCTTCGGGATCATATTGTGGTGGTTGATATATTAATTCATAAAGACCCAACAGGAATGATACAATTGCCGCAGAGGTTAATAATACCATAGTCTTATCATGAAGTGCTTCCCAAACTAATTGTAAAAAAGTTTTCCCAACTCTTTCAGGGATTCTATTATCACTATAAATTTGATATCTTTCTTCCTTTAAATAGGATTTATCATCAGGGATAATTATCCCTTTAATCTTATCAGTCTTTAAGAATTTAAATAAATTTTCTTCATCATTTTGAAATAATTTATTAAATACTTTAAGTGATTTTGGATTATGTAATTCAGATAATTGATCTATAGTTAATGGGAAATTATCACTTTTTGTTAATGCTCCATACCTATGAGTAAGTCGACGAACCAATAAACTTCCATGTTCATCATTGATCGTCATTTCTCAGTATATATTTCTTTCTTCCTTTACTAACCAGTTTTTTCAAATTAAATTATTTCCACACCAATATATATATATACATATATCATTAATTTGGTTCACCTTTTACACAGCTAATAGGTACAAATATAGAAATATTACTCTTTATATATAATATTTAATGAAAAATAGCAGCTATTGCCAAGATTGGGGGTCCTTTTTAACTTCTTCCACTTTGTTGCTGTGCCCTCTTTTTTTCCTTTTTTCCTTCTTTTTTTTCTTCTTCTTTCTTTCGGTTCATTTCCTTAAAAATGATATAATAATGAACTCTTCACACTATATAATTTTCCATTTCGGTGTAAAAGTGATCCCATTTTAGAAACATTTCTTATAAGAAGGGGCAGTGCTTTTAATGAACAAACAAGTTTAGAAAAAGACATCGAGATCTGTATATATAATAACTGATATAAATGAGGCAAAGATCTTGCATTTATACACTTCGCCCCCTCCCCCTCCCCCTGATGTAAAGCAACTTCCAAAAAGGAATTGAATTTATAATGAATGATAAATAGGGTACATACGGCTGGCTATACATACATGTGAGATCTGTCTTTCAAAATTTCTTATTTACCTGTATTAAAGAAACGATGAAAATCAGTTAATACAAATCTGTATTTAACATCACCATTATCTAATTTGGTTAAACCTTCATGGACACCATTTTCACAAATTGGAATTTCTTGAATCCATGGTTTAATATTGTGTTTGGACGCTAATGATAATAATTCGATTGCTTCTTCACGTGAACCTAATTTGGATGAACCAATAGTGCAACCATTTGAAAAAAATTGAATTGGTTTTAAATCGAATTCTTCATCTTTATGTGGTAAACCAACCGATAAGAATTTTTTATTAACTTTTAAACAAGGTAATAAATTATTTAATTGTAAAGCTTTTGTTGATGAAGCACAATTTAAAATTAAATCAAATGAATCAATATATTTAATCATCCAATCTTTATCTTCACTAGTAGCGACAAAATGATGAGCACCCATCTTTAAAGCATCATCTTTCTTTGAATTAGTTCTTGAAAAAGCTGTAACTTCTGCACCTAGTGCATTAGCAATCATAATAGCCATATGACCTAAACCACCAATACCAATAATTGCGACTTTCGGGTTAACAATTCCTTCAATATTTCTTTTAATTGGTGAAAATACTGTTAAACCACCACACATTAAAGGACCGACAAATTTTGAATCTAAAGTATCAGGAATTGGGAAACAAAAATGATCTAAAGCACGAACATGGGATGCATAACCACCTTGAGAGACGTAACCATCGGAATAAGTTGAACAATAAGTACCGACAGCATGAGGACAATATTGTTCATTATTTGATTTACAACGAGAACAATTTAAACATGAATAAGCTTGTGCCCCTAAACCAACACGTTGACCAATTTTATACATTGTTACATCTTTCCCAATTGCAACGATTTTACCGACAATTTCATGACCAACAACTTGAGATTTTGGACCATATTTTGATGAAAGACAATTCAATGGAGAATCAGACCAGTCATTTTTTAAACTAAATAATTCTGATGCACAAATACCACAACATTCAATTTCAATATCAATATCATGTGAACCGAAATTTTTTGGTTGATATGAGGTTAATTTTGGATTATTCCATTGTTTTGGATCTGTAATTGCAAACCCTTTAAATTCAGTTGGATAATTAACAGTAGTAGTAGATTCTGATGACATTAGTATATATGTATATATAAAATGGTTGTTTTAGTTAAGAGATAGAGGGAAGGAGTACTTATTACAAAATAATATTAAGAATTTGTATATGGCTGATTATTATATAAGAAAAAAAAAAGAAATAAAATAAAATAAAATAAAATAAAATAAAATCAGTCGGCCGAACAATGAAGCTAGTTTCATTATTCGGCCGATTATGCACATGGGTACTTTCAGATGAAGAAGAAAATCATATGATAATAAATTCAATAAAGTTACTAAATATAATATCTTTGTTATGTTGATCGAATGTAAAATAATTAAAAGGAATAATAAAATAAGATGACGTACTATTATTGCAAATAACAAAGACATCCAAGTAATATCATCATCATCATCATTTTCGGGCAAGATTAAGTAATTCGTTAATTTTGCATTATGAAATCATACGAAGAGAAACCATCTTGAAACCATCTTGATTGCTAAGCCAAATTGACAAAAAAAAAAAAAAGAAAAATAAATAGTAATTATTATTAATTTCAGTTAACGAACGAGAATAAACCTTGTAGTTAGTCGTTAAAGGAAAAACGAAAATCGACCCGAATATCCATTAAACGTTTTCTTATAGGAAAATTAGCTAATTAATTAACTTAAACAAGTAACAAGAAAAAAGGGACAGAATGGCATTAACCACCACCACACAGTTAAACATATTAAAAGTTACCCTTATTTTCAAAAGAAAAATAAAAAAAAAAGAAGTGAAATACAATACAATAACTAAGCGAATTAATTCCCCAACTGAGTGTAAAATAAACAGAGAGAACAGGAATGAAATAATTACGAGTCCCCTTTTCTTTCCACACAGCTGAGTTTCTTTTCTCTCTCTCTCTCTCTCTTTTTGCTTTCAGTAATCCAAATTAGGCAAAATGAAAATATAATTTCATTCAAATTGTTCTTTTTTGTTGTAAAAACAACGCGCACAATATAATAATAATAGTGTTTTCAAAATACCTAAACAGGAAATTTCCGCATTTGCGTTGTTTTTATTTTTCCGAGTTTTGTCAAAAGATTTAAAAATTTGAATTGATTTGTACGGATAAATCTGTGTAAAGTAAACACACACAGGAATATTTTCCCTTTGAGTGACTTTTTCACTGCAAAAAAAACAACAAAACAACAAAAATTCTCTTTTTGGGATTCCAGAAATTTTCTGTTTTTCTGATAAGATAAAGAAAGAGATACATACAATAAGAATAAACGTGGAATAAAAATCCTATTTCTTTTCTCTGATATTATTGGTCACATTTTCAGTTTCTTTCTTTATCTAAGAAATTTCTGTAGAAAAAAATTGAGATATTTATTCTGTTTAATTCAATTATCTATTTTCCGATAGCCGTGAATTGTAAGCAAAAAAAACAAGAAGTTGACAGAATTAATTATCGTATAATCAACCAGTCAGATTAATGAGAGAGACAGTGAGAGAGAGAATATCCGTTTAATTAAATTTATTAAGACACTGGGACTCCCTCTCTCTGTCTCACTCTCTCTTTTCACATATATGGCTATGTATTTCACTCACAATTAATATTGTTTACTATTATCCATTTTTAAATTCCATCTCATCTCTTCTTGCTGTTTTCGTTTATTTGTTTTCTTGTTTCTTCTTCTGGTCCGCTTGAAAGAACAAAATTTTCACTTTTTTAAGAAATAAATAAATAAATTTTATATTCCTCAGTTGAAAGACTAAGAGAGAGGGAAAGAGAAAGAGGATCTTTGTTTTGTTTTGAGAGATTAACAAAATAAATTTTATTATTACTGGAAACACCTTTAACTTTCTACGTTACCTTCAATGAATTCTTCTCTTTTTACCTTCGTAAAATGAATTTTATTGTCTCTTGTTATCATCTTCATCATAATCATCATCATCATCAACTATTGTTATTATTATCTTGTTACGGTAATCATTTTCTCATCAATTCTATTTCTCTGTTCTTTTTTAAAGGGTAAAAATTAATAATAATATTTTGTTTCTTATTCAAAGACCTGTACAAGAAAATAAGAAACAAGTTCAGGTTCATGATGATGATTATCTAAAACTATTCAATTGAACAAGGGATTTTTTTCTCTCTCTCTCTCTCTCTCTCTTTCAATATCTATATTGTTTTTCTTTTTCTTTTTCAATTTGGGTAAAATAATTTATTCTTCATATATATATAAACTTATTATTCAATTTATAAATTTAATTTATTTTTTCTTTTGTCCTTTACTAATAGATTTCATTCCTTTTTTTTTTATAATTTTCACTTTATACTAAAAAAAACCAAACAAGACATAATTGATCTTTTTTCTATTCTAAAAAAAAATTTTTTTTTTTTCACTTTTATTTAATTATTAATATTGATAATAAAAAAAGAATAAACAATTAATAATAATATCTATTTTTTTTCTTAAAAAATTAAAAATTTATTATACCCTATAAAAAAAGAGAAAATATAAATATAAATATTTCCTATCTTTTTTTTAATTATTATTATTATTATTTGAAAAATAAAAAAAATACTATTAAAAGAAACAATTTTTGTTGTTGAATTTTTTTATTTAAATAATAAACATGTCTGACTCTGAACAATCTTCCGTGTCAAGCGAGGAAAAACCTCCTCAAATCGTTCCAACTTCTTCTGAAGAAGAATCTGATGACGATGATATCGATGCCTTAATCGATGAATTACAATCTAATAATAACATGGACTCTGATGATGATTCTGATGAAGATGGTCCAGCCGCTGCTGGTGAAGCCAGAAACGTTCCTGAAGCAATGTTACAAACTGATCCTTCTTATGGTTTAACTAATGATGAAGTTATTCACAGAAGAAAGAAGTTCGGTCTAAATCAAATGTCTGAAGAAAATGAATCTTTAATTGTTAAGTTCGTTATGTTCTTCGTTGGTCCAATTCAATTCGTTATGGAAGCTGCCGCTATTTTAGCTGCCGGTCTTTCTGATTGGGTCGATTTCGGTGTTATCTGTGGTTTACTAATGTTGAACGCTTGTGTTGGTTTCATTCAAGAATTCCAAGCTGGTTCTATTGTCGATGAATTAAAGAAGACTCTTGCTAACTCTGCTGTCGTTATCAGAGAAGGTGAATTAGTCGAAGTTCCAGCTAATGAAATTGTTCCAGGTGATATTTTACAATTAGAAGATGGTGTTATTATTCCAGCTGATGGTAGAATTGTCACTGAAGGTTGTTTCGTTCAAATTGATCAATCTGCTATTACTGGTGAATCTCTAGCCGCTGATAAACATTATGGTGATCAAGCTTTCTCTTCTTCTACTGTTAAGAGAGGTGAAGCTTTCATGTTAATTACTGCTACTGGTGATAACACTTTTGTTGGTAGAGCTGCTGCTTTAGTTAACAAAGCTTCTGGTGGTCAAGGTCATTTCACTGAAGTCTTAAACGGTATTGGTATTATCTTATTAGTCTTAGTTATTGCTACTCTATTATTAGTTTGGACTGCTTCTTTCTACAGAACTGATGGTATTGTCAGAATCTTAAGATACACTCTAGGTATTACTATTATTGGTGTTCCAGTTGGTTTACCAGCTGTTGTTACTACTACTATGGCTGTCGGTGCTGCTTACTTAGCTAAGAAGCAAGCTATTGTTCAAAAATTATCTGCTATTGAATCTCTTGCTGGTGTTGAAATCTTATGTTCTGATAAGACTGGTACTTTAACCAAGAACAAGCTTTCTCTACATGAACCATACACTGTTGAAGGTGTTTCTGCTGATGATTTAATGTTAACTGCTTGTCTTGCTGCTTCCAGAAAGAAGAAGGGTCTAGATGCTATCGATAAGGCTTTCTTAAAGGCTTTAGCTCAATATCCAACTGCTAAGAATGCTTTAACTAAATACAAGGTTCTTGAATTCCATCCTTTCGATCCTGTCTCCAAGAAGGTTACCGCTATTGTTGAATCTCCAGAAGGTGAAAGAATTATTTGTGTTAAAGGTGCTCCACTTTTCGTCCTAAAGACTGTTGAAGAAGATCACCCAATTCCAGAAGATGTCCATGAAAACTACGAAAATAAGGTTGCTGAATTGGCTTCAAGAGGTTTCCGTGCTCTTGGTGTTGCTAGAAAGAGAGGTGAAGGTCACTGGGAAATTCTTGGTGTTATGCCATGTATGGATCCTCCAAGAGATGATACTGCTGAAACTGTTACTGAAGCTAGAAGATTAGGTCTAAGAGTTAAGATGTTAACTGGTGATGCTGTTGGTATTGCTAAGGAAACTTGTAGACAATTAGGTCTAGGTACTAACATCTATAACGCTGAAAGATTAGGTCTAGGTGGTGGTGGTGATATGCCAGGTTCTGAATTAGCTGATTTCGTTGAAAATGCCGATGGTTTTGCTGAAGTTTTCCCACAACATAAATACAGAGTTGTTGAAATCTTACAACAAAGAGGTTACTTGGTTGCTATGACTGGTGATGGTGTTAACGATGCTCCTTCTTTGAAGAAGGCTGATACTGGTATTGCTGTCGAAGGTGCTACTGATGCCGCTAGATCCGCTGCTGATATTGTTTTCTTAGCTCCAGGTTTATCTGCTATTATTGATGCTTTGAAGACTTCCAGACAAATTTTCCACAGAATGTACGCTTACGTTGTTTACCGTATTGCTTTATCTCTACATTTAGAAATCTTCTTCGGTCTATGGATTGCTATCTTGAACAACACTTTGAACATTGATTTAATTGTTTTCATTGCTATTTTCGCTGATGTTGCTACTCTAGCTATTGCTTATGATAATGCTCCTTACTCTCAAAAGCCAGTTAAATGGGATCTACCAAGATTATGGGGTATGTCTATTATCTTAGGTATAATCTTAGCTATCGGTTCTTGGATTGCTTTGACTACTATGTTCTTACCAAAGGGTGGTATCATTCAAAACTTCGGTTCTATTGATGGTATTATGTTCCTACAAATTTCTCTAACTGAAAATTGGTTAATTTTCATCACTAGAGCTGTTGGTCCATTCTGGTCTTCCATTCCATCTTGGCAATTAGCCGGTGCCGTCTTCGGTGTCGATATCATTGCTACTATGTTCACTCTATTCGGTTGGTGGTCTCAAAACTGGACTGATATTGTTACTGTCGTCCGTGTTTACATCTGGTCTATTGGTATCTTCTGTGTCATGGGTGGTGCTTACTACGAAATGTCCGAATCTGAAGCTTTCGATAGATTGATGAACGGTAAGGGCTGGAGTAAACCATCTCACTCTTCCAGATCTGTTGAAGATTTCTTAACTGCTATGCAAAGAGTCTCTACTCAACATGAAAAAGAAAACTAATCTTTTTAAGTTTTAACTTTTTTAATAATTAATTTTTCTTTTCTACTTTGTTTTGTTTTATCCTTTTTTTAAAATTCTAATGAGAATTCATTATTTTTTTATTGAACTTTTATCCTTTTTTTGATTTATCATATTTTCTTCTTTTGTCGCTTTCAAAATATGTTTTAGCTGCTTTGATTTTGTTTTACTAATTCCAATTTCACACACACACACACACACACACACAACTTTGGTTTTGGTCTTTCATTTGATGGTAACTGATAAATTTATTTTTCAATTGATTAAATTAGTTAATTATGGTATTCATGAAATTACAATTAAAAAAAACTTCAAAAAACAATTTAAATTTACCACACAAATCTCAATTACTTTTAAAGGGGAAAAATGAGAAAAGTACAATCGCTGCACATTCTAATTTCATCTTTTAACTTTAATCATTTTAGTTAATATTAATTTTTAATATACTTTTTATATAATTCGCACACAATTATACACACAAACACACATATATACACGCACTATAATTTATTCATTTTAATTAATATTTTAATATTTTAATAATACTTTAATTTATCAAAAACATATATTAAACAATGATTTACAAGTTATCTTTATAAGAAATGAAGATTTAACGAAAAAAGGAAGGACAAGAGGTTTCTATACCACTATCGGTATTATTACAAGGTAGAGTTAGAACAACGATCAAGATCTCATCTTCATATTGGTTCTCGCTAATCGATACATAACCAAAAAATTAACCCGGTATATACGTATTTTATCAGGTAGAAAACCCTTTTTCTAAAACTAAGAAACATTAACAAAATCTTGCTCTTTTTAGATTTACTTATCCAGTAAAATACATTTAAAACTATATATCAACACTAATCAATTTACTGTCATCTTAAACCATCTCATCCATGGCTGACTGCCTCATTCTTAAAAACTTGGCTCAATTTCCACATGCGTATCTGTGCCTCTCTCTGTTCTCTCTTTGCGGTCTGCCAGCAAAGCGCTGAGAGACGAAAAAAACAAAATTTTTCAGCAAAAAAATCATAAAAGAGAAAATGGAAACAATTAAAATTTATCGAATTTAATAAAAGGTATTAATCTAATTCAAGAACTACAACGAACTAAGCTAATCCAAACCCACAAAAAACTAGCAGTTTTTTTTACTGATCAAGAGACAGAGACACTTATATCCGAGGTTCCTGGTTTTTTTTCCTACTCCTTTTATTTTTATTTCCCTTTTCTGTACATTATTTTCTGTATTTTTAGCAAGCCAACAGCTCATCGACTACTGTAAATTATATTATATTTTGGAATACTGTTGCCTTTGTACATTAATTAACCATCCTAATTATTATTATTACTTTTTTTTTTAAGAACAATCTCGTTTTCTGTTAGTGAAATACTTCTTAATATTGGAAACTAATTTAACAATTTTTATCAGAGTTTCAATCGTTATAAGAAAGCTGGAAAAAAATTCACATTATTTAGAAGTCTTTCTATCAATATGTCAACTGATCCAATTGTCAAACAGGATAAAGCTGATTCTGTCGACCCAGTAGTCACTGAAACCATCACTGCCGCACTGGAAGAGCTTGATTTAGATGTCGTTGACAATACCGAAACCATTGAGACTGTCGAAAATAAAACTACACTATCTCATAGTAATGGTGCCCCAACTCAAATGTTTCCACAAATGATGAATATGGGATTTATGCCATACAATCAAATGATGCCGATGCCTCATCAACCAGGTTTCTACCCACCGGGTGATTTTCCTGAGAATCCAATGGCTATGGGAAATCATCCTCCACATGGTCCAATGATGTTCCCAAATAATGGAGACATTCAAGGTTTCCCTCAACCACCACATATGCAAGCCCCATTGGGTGCTGGATCCACTTTTGGTCCACCTGGTATTGTCAACAATGGTACTACTCCACCAGTGGCACCTATTAACGGTGATGCAAACGTTATCTCCGGTTCAACTCCAAGTGTAACTTCAGGTCCAGGTCTGGGCCTTGGTTTCAACGATGCATTATGGCCAAATTCATCAAGAACTCAATCCAATACAGCTAACCTTGTTGAAACTACTGATGGAGAAGCTACAGCAAATGTCACTATTAGAAGACAAACTTTCCACACTATCTCCACCTCAGAATCAGGTCAAAATTCCTCTACTATCACCAAGGGTAATGGTCATAATGATGCTAATGGCACATTAGAATCTAGTTCTACCTCGATGGGTGCTGTTTCAGCCGTAGGTGCAAAGACTAGAACTAAGTCCACTTCTGTTCAGAGATCGGACCGTGACACATTATTTGACACTCCAGGCACTTCATCTAGTCTAACAAGTGGCACCTCCAAAAAGACCAAAGAAGAAGACGATAGCAAGGCAAAAGATATGAAAAATTTACAAACCTATGCTGCTGCGTACCCATACGGAGGTCCATTATTGCAACATATGCCCCACAATGATGGTGCTATGTTAAATGGTATTCCATCTCCATTCCCAGGTGGTTACGAATTTGCTGGTCCTTTCCAACCGTTTTCCCCAGTACTAGGTGGAATCAATGGCCCATTACCAGGTCAATCTCCTTTACCTCACATGTCCCCATCTCCTATTCAAATGGGACCCCCTGGAACAGACCCAATGGGTAAGAACCAAAGAAATGGGAAAGACGATGGAACTTTACCATTACCACCCCAACCTTACCCAATCATGCAACACCACCCTCAAAATGGTAGCCCCCCACCATGGTTATATAGTGGACCACCATTTAATGGCATGATGTCTCCATTAAATGGACCTCATAACCATCGTGGCGGAATGAATATGATGAATAATAATAATGGTAACCATCCTCATAAGGGTCCAGGCCGTGGTAATGGCAGAGGTGTCAACTTCCACGGGAGAGGCAAATATGGTAAAGGTAACCACTATGGATATAATAACCATAACAATAACAGTTACAACGATAACCGTAATGGGAACAATCAATATTCTCAAGCTAAAGCCGAGGAATCAGCTCGTTTTGTGGATGCTACTTTGGATGAATTTGTTGGTGATATTTATGCTTTATGTAAGGATCAACACGGTTGCAGATTTTTACAAAAACAACTTGATATATTAGGTAAGGAAGCAGCCGATCCTATTTTTGAGGAGACTAAAGATCACACAGTTGAATTGATGACTGATTCATTTGGAAATTACTTGATTCAAAAATTGATCGAGAAGATTACCTCCGAACAAAAAGTTGAACTTTCCAATATCGCTGCACCACATTTTGTTGAAATTGCTTTGAATCCACATGGTACTAGAGCTCTTCAAAAATTGATCGAATGCACTAATACTGATCAAGAAGCTAAAATTGTTATCGATGCTCTCAGCAACTCTGTGATCCAATTAAGTAAGGATTTGAATGGTAATCATGTTATTCAAAAATGTCTACAGACATTGAAGCCTGAACATTTTCAATTCATATTTGATGCGATCTGTGAAGACTGCATGACCATTGCTACACATAGACATGGATGCTGTGTTCTGCAACGTTGTCTAGACTTTGGTAATAAAGAACAATGCTCCATGCTATGTGACAAATTGCTATCATTCATCGATCGTCTAACTTTGGATCCATTCGGTAACTACGTTGTCCAATATATTATTAGCAAGGAAACCGAAAATAATACATTCGATTATACATACAAAATTGTTCATTTAATCAAGACAAAGATGGTTGAGTTATCTGTACACAAATTTGGTTCCAATGTAATTGAAAAATTATTAAGAACTGCTGTAATTGCAGAAACTCTAATCTTAGAGCTCGTCAATAACAAAGGAGAATCCGATATCAAACTTTTATTAAATGACAGTTATGGTAACTATGTATTGCAGACTGCATTAGACGTCTCTCATAACCAAAATGATTCTATTCATGACAAATTGTCAACCATGGTCTCCCCATTACTGGTGGGTCCAATTAGAAATACACCACATGGTAAGAGAATTATTGCTATGTTACACTTAGAGGACGAATAATTATTGAAATTAGCAATTAAACTATTTTGCAATGGCTTATCTTGCAATTCTATGTAAAATATCTAATATGGTAAGTATAATTTAATAAAGCACTAAATATGAAATGTAATCATTCTTCAAAAGTTTTTTTTCTTAAAAAAACAGATACATAAGTATAGATGAATTATTGTCTACTGAAACTAGTTATTTTTAATGTCTAATTAATGCTATCACCTTCTGGATATAAGTCACTCCATAAAATGTTGTATATACTGCCAATATCACTATTCACAAACTCGTCTAGTGTCCCCAAATTAAAGGACGCTGCGACAGCTCTTGGATCGTTAGCATTCATGTTTTGCATGTAGGCTTCAGATGGATTACCATTTTCTGCAAATGGAAACATAGAGCTCTTCTGCTCAATTGAAATATTTGGTTGAGCCCCCAGATGATGATTAACACCATTTGGCGGAACACGAAACCCTGTTCCGGAGTGACTATAAGGTGGTATAGGAAGGTTGTTTGCTCCCTCAGCTGGATAAGCTGAGTTTGACATATCAGGGGTAATCAAATTTGAAACTGGTACAACACCTCTGTACCCTGTATTTGGCATTGGTAAACCACCGACTATTGGCATTGTATTTGGAAGCAGTTGTGATGATGACGCGGGTGACGTATTATTATGTGTTAAAGGACTGACAAACACCATTGGAGGATGCATATTTATAGATTCCGATTTTGATATAGGATGTTTGGCCTTCTTGACAGGTTTTTTCTTACCCTTTGCTTTACTCAAGAAATTGGATTCTAACATTCTTCTTACATGTAAATGGAAACCAGATCTTTGAACAGGCATTAATAAATATTTATAGGTAGGTGACGAAATATCGTTACAACTGTTAAAAGTATCCACTAATTCTGGAGAGTTTTCTTGAAACCAAGTCAGCAACTCTTCTATTTCAATAGAATGTTGACTCAAATATTGATGTATTAGGATACGACATGCCAAACATAAAAAGGACAAATTCTTACAGTATTCTCTGTATAAGGAAGACTCCCTTACTTGTGGGTAATTTTCATGTAAAGTCAAGATCCATAGGCATCTTAGTTTATGCAATGCCAGAACCATTGATCTAAGATCATCTCTGGTGATCATTGCTTTCAATACATCTGATTTGGTAATGAAAAGGATAGTTACGCAACGGAAGTATACAAATATTCTAATGAAAGAATAATCATTCGTAAAGTTACTTAAGAATAGATTCATTCTATTCCATGAATAATAAATTTCGTGGAAAATATCAGCAACTGCTGTAAATTGTGGCTTTGTGTAAGGTGGTGAAGATAATCTTGCCTCTAAATTATCGATTGTGGATAAAACCACAGAGAAATGAAATTCGAATGAACAAGTAAATCTTGATGCAGCATTAATCTCATTGTTACCATAAACTTTATCGTTTAATACAGCTTCACCATTTGCATTACGTACACTTGAAGCCAAGTCGAATAATCTTGAACAATGATTACGTAATGCTTGTAGTTTAGTTCTCAATAAATCATATTCGCCAACTAACTCTTGAAATAATTTACTTTTCACTAATGGCGGAACTGCAGTATTTCTAATGGAAGTATATTTCTCATTGTACAATACATTAATTTGAAAATCACTGACCAATTGAATGATCCCCAATCTACCATAATGTACTAATGTATCAATCTCCATATCATCGAACGCAGATTCAATATTGAATAGGTGCACATTATTTACAAAACTTCTACTATCCAAAAACCCAATATCTCTATACGAAGGTGGTAATAGACAAGACATAATTGAATCATTAATAGTAGAAGGTTCACCTAAGGTTACAGAGATCAATTTATCAAAATAATATAATCCCCACCAAATACGTCTTCTTCTTTCAGCATTAGCTTCATCTAATCCAACATAATATTCCCATCTATAGAGCCCCATCTTTAATGCCCTATTAACAGCAGCATCCACTACCAATGTGGCACCATAGTAATCATAAGAAGCCAATTGTTTATCAACCAACGATAATAGTAACTCTAAATAATCAATACTGAGAGGTGTCTTATAATAAAAGAATTGAGTTTCATTATAGTATTGGTAACATAAGGGGTATAATAATTGTTCAGTCTCTGAGAAAAATAGCATCTTTTGTATAACTTGATTAGAAAACGATGGAACTTTATTTTCAAGACGTAACGTAGATGATGTCATCTCTACCATGAATGATTCATAAGCAGGTTTAAATGCATTGAATATTTTCAATAATAATTGGAAAATGGTTAATGGATCTGCAATACTATCTAGTAACATCTCTGAAGTGATACCAGACATCTCATACACAAAAGGTTGAGGTAGTCTTCTTATAAATTGGGTAATTGTATTACGTGTACTTGATGAAGCACTCACAGTACTACCAGTATTACCACCTCCACCTCCCGGGGTGCCACAGTTAGCACCACTGACATTAAAACCACCTGTGAATCCAGGTGAAGGTGTCATAATCGGTGCATCGGGACTTTGTGGTGCTGTGCCTAAGCTCTTTCTATTACAATAATTATCCAAAGGATTAGCAAGAAGACTTTTCCCCTCACTTAATTGAATAAAACACATATCAAAATATCTTAAAATCAAATATAAAGTTTCCTTTACATGACGCCTAATTTGTCCATTATTTCTACGTAAATGATCAAGACATGCGTAACCGATACCTCTAAATGAAATAGCTTGAAATGGTGAATATAAGCCAAACATTTCAGTAATTAAAGGTTCTTCAGATCCAAATTGTGGAGCCTTCTCTTTTGATTTTGTATTTTTCTCAGATGAATCAGACCAAATAGAAAACCGCGTTAAACAGACACGATCTGTATATTTATTACGTAATAATGATGTTTCCAGAGATTTTTCTGTTGTAGGCGAAGTACGTTTCTGTTTGCTCTTCTCTAGGAAAGCAGACATATCTAGTTGTGGTTTACAACTCTTAACAAGTTCATTAATTTGATTCGTTATTTTTTCTATACTTTGTATAATAGAAGGATCTTGGAACGTAATACTCTTTAATGATTCCAACGCTGTCGCTAAAGAATTTATCTTCATTTGAAACGCAATATCATCCTGATACAATTGATTATTTCCCGTTATTAAAGGTGGTACTTTTGTTATGAAATCTGCAACATGTGGATATTTTGGAATTGCAGAGGAACTCCTTGACATATTATTATTAGGATCAAATTCTGTATTGGTTCCTCTTAGATTTGAATCTGTTGAAGTTTTTATATTATTTGTGATATTCTCTTTGGTAGTATAATACGTTGGTGTTTGTAATATAGATTCTGGTAAATGCATAGTATTACTAGAATTCATGTAAGGTACTTGGGTAGGAGCCGGGAGTCCTTTACTATCATCTTGTGTTGCATCCCTCCCAGTAACGTTATTATTATTGTTAGGAGTAGTACCAAAATTAGGTGACATTAAACGACCAACAGGATTATTATTATCATTGCCATTATCATTATCTGGTGTAGTAGTTTTTGTCAGCTCTTGTGATGCTTTATTTGTTAAAGTAATTGGATCACGCATTCGAATCTTCTTTGTGCGACTACGTCTGATTGATGAAGATCTTGCAGAATATATACATGGACATGAATAAGCTTCACAAGTAGAACATGGCTGTTTCCCGGTACACCGTAATTTTCTTTTCCGACAATTATCACAAGCCTTTCTGACTTTTGTTCTTGATTTGTCAATATTATCAGGCATGTTGTGTGTGAGTGTGAGTGTGAGTGTGAGAATATGTTTAAATACAGTGAGGAAGTTAGTGTATTCTATTAATATAATTGATTCAAACGAAGAATGAAAAAACAACAACAACAACAACAACAGTGTGTTAAAAATAAATATTAATCAATTATTAAATAATGGATAGTGATGATGTGTTATTAAAATGGAATTTTGTAATAAGCATGCAATATTTTTTCTTAATAAAAAAAGAAAAAATATTAATAAACTTTAACCAACAATTTTAGCGTTAACGAAATTGACCTCCGCATGCAAAATTTAGCTCCATTCATCATGTAAAGAAAAATATGAAAAAAGTCAAAAACCAAGGCAATATTATTGTTATTAAGTAAAATAGAACTTTTATGCTTTTCTTATTTTTCATTTTTTTTTCGATCTGCGGATCCCTCCCTGCCTGTTCCCATTATGCATTGACACTAACAAAAAAAACAACAAATAGTGATATTTCTACATTCCTTATTCTGCGGAAACGGACAACGGATAACGGATTATAATTAATTTTTTGGGACTATTAAATTTTGTTACCCTGTCACAACGAATTTTGAGGCACGTGACTTTCTGTCCTTTAGCGGCTCTCCTCTACACTATACCTCAAAGGAAGAGGAAGGATAATTAATAAAAGTGATGTATATTGGAGGACTAACATAATTAAAAATCATTTGATTACAGTTGTACTGAATCACCTCATGCAACCATTGACTTCAAAAAGAAAACAATACACTGTTGCTAAGACAGAGAACGGAGCGGTGCTTGTGAAACGTCTAGTATTTACCAACTGACATATTATTCACACAAATAATTTATAATATTATCTTAATGTGAAAGCAAAACTGCTTGTACTCACCATTTATTAATATATGTATATCTATTTTTTATATATCGATAAAGTGGGAAAGGCAAGTTACATATTTGTTTTAAGTTTGTTTTGCCGCTGAGCCAAAACTTAAATATACATACAACACTGCACATCTCGAAATTAATAATAAGAAAAATAGTGCGGCGTCTTCAAGGGACAAGGCATAAGAAACAATAAGTAATTACTTTATATAAAGGTAGGTGATTCAATGTCACGGAGTAGATATAAGAATTATATTCAATGAATTACCAGTTTCACTAAGAAATTAAACACTTCATCTGAATATTCTTTTTTACTTCACCTGGCAGAATCATATAAAGAATACAGCGAATTGCTGTAACTCATTGAGAAAAATGGGCCAATCCTTTACGACTTAAAGGAGAAACTAAAAACATTCTGTCCCTTATCATGTTTTCCTGCTCTTTACTGTTTCACCATGAGGCAAAGAATCTCTATTTTTCTCTTCTATTTTCTTTTGACGCGAATAAAAAAACATCACCGAGAGAAAGACTGAACAGAATGGATATGGAGGGAGTTACCGGGGTAGAAAATTACCAAATAGTGTTATCTTCGTTTAATGTCTTTAACTGCTTCTAAAGACAATAACTAACTGAATTCTCGTATAGTAAATTAAATGTTTTTGATTGATAGTCCATTCCCTTTCTTTCTTCACCGATTATTATAAATACTGAGTAGATTATTTACTGAATTTTTTTTATTTTTGAACAATCTTTACTTCTTCTTCTTCTTCTTCTTCTGAATAACAAAGATTTATTGAAGACCTCTAAACGTCTTTCATCTAACGAAGTGAAACAAAAGAAAAAGAGAGAGAGACGAGAAAATGTCTGAAAAGACTACGACTAAAAAGAAGGCATTTTTACCTCAAGGTAAATACTTGAAACCTGATGAAATTGAATATGAATTTGGTGGTGTTCCTGGTGTTATTGGAATGCTAATTGGATTCCCTGCATTAATGTATTATATGTGGATTTGTACTGAATTTTATGATGGTAAAATTGCTTTACCTAAAGAAAATGAAACATGGTCACAATTCTTATTATCATTATATGATTTGATTATTAAACATGCTATACCAACACGTTATATTTGGACTGTCTTTATGACATTTTGGTTATTCCAAGTTATCTTTTATTATACTTTACCAGGTATTTGGACTAAAGGTCAACCTTTAACTCATTTGAAAGGGAAACAATTACCTTACTATTGTAACGCCATGTGGACACTATATGTTAGTACCACATTGGTATTAGTATTACATTTTACTGGGATTTTCAAATTATATACAATTATTGATAATTTTGGCCAAATCATGACATGTGCCATTATATCCGGGTTTTCATTTTCAATTGGTTTATATTTATGGACATTATTCATTAGTGGTGATTATCATAGAATGACTGGGAATCATCTTTATGATTTCTTTATGGGTGCCCCATTAAATCCGCGTTGGGGACTGCTTGATTTAAAGATGTTCTTTGAAGTTAGATTACCTTGGTTTACACTTTATTTCATTACATTGGGTGCATGTTTAAAACAATATGAAACATATGGTTACATTACACCACAATTAGGTGTAGTTATGTTAGCTCATTGGCTCTACGCTAATGCATGTGCTAAAGGTGAAGAATTAATTGTTCCAACTTGGGATATGGCTTATGAAAAATTCGGTTTTATGTTAATCTTTTGGAATATTGCAGGTGTCCCATACACCTATTGTCATTGTACTTTATATCTATACTATCATGATCCATCACAATACAATTGGTCATGGCAATATAATGTTACTTTATACATCGTATTATTAACTGCTTATTATTTCTTTGACACTACCAATGCACAAAAGAATTCTTTTAGAAAACAAATGTCCGGTGATAAGACCATTCGCAAAACTTTCCCATTCTTACCTTATCAAATATTGAAAGATCCAAAATATATGACTACAGCAGATGGTTCATATTTATTAATCGATGGTTGGTATACATGGGCTCGTAAGATTCATTATACTGCTGATTGGACTCAATCTTTAGTTTGGGCATTATCTTGTGGGTTCAATTCTCCTTTCCCATGGTTTTTCCCAGTCTTCTTCTTTGTTGTATTAGTTCATAGAGCAACAAGAGATACAGCTAAATGTAAAAAGAAGTATGGTAAAGATTGGGATGAATATGTTAAACATTGTCCATACTTATTCATTCCATACGTTTTTTAAAAAGGAAATTTTTTTGTATGTATATATATGTATATAAATTTTATGTATTTTTTTTTAATCTTGTTCTGCAATGGCAACAAGTCTTTCTTCAATTTCATCAGTAGTTAAAGTGAAAAATTTATTTTCAATAGCTACACCCACTTCAATATCTTTATTAGTAAATTCCGTCCCTAATGAATCAATTAATTGTGTAATGGCAAATTCAACAGTCTTTTCCCATGAATCTTCGTTTAATCCATCTTGTGTACCTGGACGTTTCTTAAATGCATTTTCTAACGACGTAGTAATTTCTTGTTGTTTTGGACCTGTAGCTGTAGCTTTGTAACCAACAAAATAACCTGCAGGATCTGTCTTATAAATAGCTGGACCTTGTTCTTCATCAACAGCAATAAATGTTAGCACAACACCCAATGGTCTCATATAAGCACGCTGCGTATATACTTGAGCAATATTTGCCATTCTTTTCGCTAGTACATCACAAGGCATATCATAACCATATTTATAACGAAATTCAGCTGCTTCAGATTTTGCTCTAATTGCAGCATTACGAGCATCTGGAATTGGTCCATTTACTAACATACCGACATGTGATGAAATTTTGAAAATGTATGATACTGTTGCTGGATCAAGTAACTTATCAGGAACTTTCTTTTGGTTTACCACTACACTACAATTCTTACTACGAACAGCAATAGAATTTAAATTAGTTTGATTAGTGGCTTTAAAAGCATATTCAACTTGAAATAATCTACCTTCAGGGGAAAAAATAGTAATATGTCTATCATAACCAGCGGCAGAAGCTGCAGCTGCACCGGACATTTCTCAATTATATGTATTTGAATATGGATGTAGAATTGAAGTAATTAAATTGTGGTTAATTTATTTCCTTAATTGGTATTCTCGCTCTATTCAAGTTTATATAGCTTTCATATCTACAAAAGGGTGGCAAATAGCTCTCTTTATTACTTTTCCCCTTCCATAAAAATTAAAATTTCAGTTTTTTCCATTTTGGCGGAGGGTTCGCCTATGTTTCTCTCCCTTTCTGCGGACGTTTCTTAGCATTTTACCTCTGTTTTTCTTTCTTTCTAGATGTTACCCTCTGTGTTACTGATAATTAACCCTAATTAGGGTTATGTATAACCAGTTTAGTAGCGATAAGTGGACGATTGACTACAAGTTGCACGGTTGATGGACCCCCCCAAAGTTGTTGTCCAAGATAGTCTTCATGGACATCTTGGTATGCCACATTAGTTTATAACTTCGAGGGTTATTGTTGTATGACTGGGATTGGTTGGTTTCGCTCTCCGCAATCTCCGCCCATTGAACATATCTTCACTACATATATAAATAGGTGGAGATGAGAGTATTTTGAAATGAAGGATTCCCTTTCCTTTCCTTTGCGAAGTTAATAGATTGTAGATAATATAAAACTTCAATTCAAGATGAAGCATTCGTTGTTGGATCTACGTTCACAATTACGTTTTTACAAGTCTTACCATCATGATAGTATGAATGTAGCCATCCATTCAGTATTTGTTCCAACGATTTTGGTCACCAGTGCTTCTTTATTACATCGTTTTACTCTGTATGGATCACTCACATTGACTCACGTACTTACGGTATGTTATGCTGCTTTCTACTGTCTATTATGTTTACCTGTAGGGATTTTAGCAAGTGGATTATTGGTATTATTAACTGTTGCATTGGATAAGAAATGGTTATATACTAGTCAGACTCAAGATATATGCATCTTTGTAATGAGTTGGATATTTCAATTTATAGGACATGGTGTATTTGAACGTCGTAAACCCGCATTATTAGATAATTTGGTTCAAAGTCTTGTACTGGCACCTTATTTTATATTATTTGAATTATTATTTAAATTAGGTCTTTATAAGGATTTGAATCAGCGATTGATTCAGGACATCGCGACAACGAAGAAATAAGAAAAAAGAGAAGAAGAACAACCAGAATTTTTTTCAACTACTTTCTTCTATGCATATACATAACTATATTTATATTCTAACGATTTTATTTTTGGCTATTTAAAATAGTTTTATAATTATTATTCAAGGGAAGCAAAAACCACAAGTAATGACCGAACGTAATCTTGATTGGAAAGCATGCGTTGCTCTGGGATCTGTTGTGACTGCAATGTTCACAATGTATAAACTATATAAACAGGATAAAAAGATTCCAGAAGTTGTCATGGGTGTTGAACAATTAATAGGTAATACTCCATTAGTCAAAATTCCATCATTATCAAAACATACAAATAGTGAAATATTTGCAAAATTAGAATTAGCTAATCCCGCAGGATCTGCAAAGGATCGTGTTGCATTAAATATTATATTAACTGCAGAAAGGAAGGGTTTATTAATACGAGGAGAACCTGGATGGGTGTTTGAAGGTACAAGTGGTTCAACGGGAATCTCTATTGCTATGATTTGTAATGCCTTAGGTTATAGAGCTCACATATCATTACCTGATGATACATCATTAGAAAAATTAGCATTATTAGAGAGTCTTGGTGCAGTAGTGAATCCAGTAAAACCTGCCAGTATTGTTGACCCAGATCAATATGTGAATGCAGCCAAAAAGGCATGCGATGACATGATTACCAAAAATGGTATCAAAGCAATCTTTGCCGATCAATTTGAAAATGAAGCAAATTGGCGTGTTCATTATGAGACTACAGGTCCCGAAATATACACACAAATGAATGGACGAATTGATGGATTTGTTGCTGGATGTGGTACAGGTGGGACCATTACAGGGGTAGCACGTTATTTAAAGGAGAAACGTGGATTAAATGATTGTCATGTTGTATTGGGAGATCCACAAGGTTCGGGTTTTTATCATCGAATTAATCATGGTGTAATGTATGATTCGGTGGAGAAAGAAGGTACACGTCGTAGACATCAAGTTGATACGATTGTCGAAGGTGTTGGATTGAATCGAATCACGGCAAATTTTGCACATGGTGAAATACGAATTGATGAAGCCATGAGAGTCAGCGACGAACAAGCAATTAAGATGGCAAAATATTTATCAGTTAATGATGGATTATTTGTTGGTAGTAGTACAGCTATTAATTCTGTTGTTGCTGTTAAACTTGCTAAACAATTGCAACTACAAGGTATTGAAAACCCACGAATTGTTATAATTGCTTGCGATAGTGGATCACGTCATTTATCCAAATTTTGGAAAATTGCTAAGGATATCGATAGAGAGATCTCACTTACCGAAGTCATGCAGGATTAGTTAAAAAGGTATATATATATATATATATATATATATATGCAGAAATTTATGTAGCTATATCTGAAAAATATTGTTGAATATCGAAATCAATGGAGCGTGCAATCTCCAGGATAATTTCCCAAGCGACATTTACTTTCCATCTAACTTTTGCACTCAATAGATCCACATTTGCACTCATTGACGACGTAGCTAACCATTTTAAAGAATATAACTCTGCAATAGTTTGAAATACTTCAATATTTGGTCGAATATACGGTTCTTGAAATAACTGTTCCAAAGTTCCACTTCTCGTCGTTGTATCATCATCCAAGGGATAAATTGCTTGAAATATCGCAAGTAATCTCTCTAATGCAAAAGTTGCTGCTTGTCTATGAGTTGGATTTTCTTCCAATTGTTTTCTACGACCGTAAGATACTCTACCTGCTTTAATACCACTCTTTCTTGAGAATAACGATGGATCATACCTAGGGTTTGTATAAGAACAAAAATATGCTGCGATCAATATATATCTAGCCATTCTTGACAATTCATGTTCCACTCCATCCGTGGTGGTGGCAGTGCTTGCAGTAGTAGTAGTACTGGTATTCAATGGTTCATCAATATAGGTGAATATATGTTTAGCACGTCTATACAAAGTTGCAGAATCATTCAAAGAATCATTATTCAAATAAGTAATATATTGTGGCCATTTTAAATCTATAATATCAATAATCGCAGATAAGTTGCTACCAGTATATGAATGAAAACTTTGCAAAATCAATTGAATAAAATTTTCCACAATATCTTTTGAGAGTAAATTGCTATTGTCGTAATTTAAAAGTTCGTCAGTCTTTAAATTACATAATATTTGAAATAATTGTGATTGATTATACCTTGGGAATAGTATTGTTGGAATGGCAAAATTTGAGTATCTATGAATGAAACTAGAGTCTCTAATAACGAATAAACATTTTAAATGACCATTATTAATTTGTTCATTTAGTTTTAAAAATACTAATAGTAACGAAGCGTCAATATCTTGTAATAAATCAAATCCATCAAATATAATATGAATAGTGTCACATACTGAGGAGTAATATGACATAACAATATTTAAATCTTTCACTAGGCCGAAATAATCTTCAACTTGTAGAGGATCTAATGCCGGACATAAAATTTGTGGGAAATTTAGTTTTAGAATTCTTTGAATGACTCTTGAAGTAGCTTGAATTAATGATTTCCATGTCACAAGTTCACTTGGTCTAATTGTGGCATAAACAATATCAGTAGAAGATAATAAAATTGAATTTAGAGTTGTTGTCTTACCTGTTCCTGATGGACCTAATAATATAACATTTGGTGGTGTCAGAGTATAATCTTTACAAATAAATGATTTCAAAGTCTTTTCTTGATATTCACGAAACAGTACAGTCATCCTTGGTTGGCTATTTCTCCCTCTCCCTCTCCCTCTCTCTCTGTATACCGATATTGTTTACAATTGAGTCAATATTTTTCAATGACATGTAGATCTCTCTCTGTATTGGCTGATTAGATAATTTTCCAAACAACAACAACAACAACAGCAACCCTAACTTCCAGCCCTGGTCACATGACCGCCAGTCACATGACCGCCGCCGACGCGAAAAAAAAATTAACGGAGAGAAATGGTAGCCTGACGTCAACGGCATCCCAATCAGGCAAAACAAAACCCAGAAAAATGAAACAAACACGCGTACACACCCACACCCACACATTCGCAGAGTAATTTCCCGATTCGATCACAACGCAAAAAACAGCTCGGCCAGCTGCGCGCAGTGCTCTGAGAGCCCGCCTGCACTACAGTCTCCCCTGTGCTCTGCTCTCCCTCAGAAATTACGTATATTCTGTGTTGAGAACGAGAATTGCCAATTTTTAGAGGGTCTAGCCCAGATGTGTATGTGTTGGGGATGGTCAGAAGTGGCCGCACACACGCTCTCGAAAACCGTTTGAAGTAGCTTTTTTTTATTTTATTTTCCAAAACTGGAATTTTTTAATTGATTGATGTGAATTTTTGAAGATCGGTGTACCTTCGAAGTTGAAACATTTTTCACATATTTGGCATAACCTACATATACATAAATAGATAGATACACACACATATATATATATATATAAAGTAAATGATTCATATATTAACAACAACTTGCAAAAGACACAGAGCTCACCACTAACAAAAATAACGTTCATTTTCACATACAATATATTTTATAGTTAAAACAGGTATCTGAACCATACTATATTATATTTCTATACACTTAGTGTATATCCATTCATTTTATCTTTATTGTTATTAATGTGGTTCGATCTAAGATATACCCTTTGGGTATATCTAATTTTTTTGTTCACTGGTAATAACATGGTTATGGCAGCGCCATTAAATAAAGAATATAAAAATTCAACAATATCAAATATTCCATCAACGGCAACAACAAGTAGTCCCACTACAACAACCTCTAATGGTTCGGGATTTTTTGATAGTATTATTGGTCACATTGTTAGTGGTTTCGATTCAAATATTAATAATTTCCAATCACAATTTAGAGGTAGTTCGAATTCAATTGAAACTACCCAAGTAGATTATATGGTTTCTTCAACATCGAGTTCCTCAAGCTCCACCAGTTCGAGAGCTTCCTTTGTCGATACTTGGTCAACTAGTGCTACAAGCAGTCCATTACCTTCTTCTTCTTCTTCTTCTTCTTCTTCTTCTAGTAGTAGTAGCAGTAGCAGTAGCAGTAGTAGCACCACTACCCAGACTCCAACTACTGTGAGTTTAGTTATTCCTTCAACTACTACATCATCTACTTCCTCATCGTCTACTGTCGAAGTTAATACTATTGAACCGGTAACGACTTCAAATACCCCTGTCACTTCTGATACTACTACTTCTGACATTACTACTTCTGATACCCCAACTTCCAATATCGCTACTTCCAATACTGTCTTTACTGAAACTGCAGAAATTGATACATTACCTATTACTTCATCCGTAACTACTTCTACTCCCTTAGAAACTTACACCCCGGATGTGACTACTTCTGATATTATTTCTTCCTCATCAATTATTGAACCAGTTGTTACTTCTATTGCAGATTTCATGACTACTTCAACCCCTGAAGTTATGGTTACTTCAACTCCTGATACTATAGTTACTTCAACTCCTGAATCAACAACCATCTCTTCTTCTTCTTCTTCTTCTTCTTCTTCTTCTATTGTTATTGAACCCGTCACTACCTCGATAGCTCAAATTGTAACACCATCCTCCTCCTCTTCCTCTTCTTATGTGGAACCTGTAACTACCTTCACTCCGGAATTATTAACTTCTTCCACTTCTAGTTCAATTCCAGAGGTTTATACTACTTCAAGTATTGTCATGCCTGTTGAATCTACATCAAGTATCGTCATGCCTGTTGAAACTACTTCTATCGAACAAGTACCATTAGCTACTTCTTCCTCTACTTCTACTTCATCCAGCTCGTTTGTTGAAGAGACTCCTGTCACCACTGTATCTTTACCTCCTTTAACTACATCTACTTCTTCTTCCACTGAAGAGTTTACTCCTGTCACTACCACTACTTCTTCAAGTTACATTCCTGAAGTACAAACTCCAAGTACTACTGTTGTTCCTGTTCAAACTACAGCTGAACCAGTCGTCTCTTCTTCTTCTTCCTCCTCTTCTTCTACCACACAAGTTATTATTGCTCCAGTCATTACTACTTCTTCCTCCAGTTCCTCCTCATCTACTGGATCTGATTGGTGGGTTCCAACTCAAATTATTACTTATTCAGAAGCAACAGATTCTGCAACAGCAACAATTTCTGCCTCTGTGTCAACCTCATCTTATACAGTACCATCAAATTTACCACAAGCTATCTCAGGTGATAATTCAAATTCAAATAATACAACAATTGATGAAACCATCGACTCTGATTATACTTTAATCACTATAGGTTTCTTAAAGGCTTTAAATTATGAATTTCTAATTAAATCTCCACAATCTGCTGCTCAAATCTTTTCATTCTTACCAAAGACCTTGTATACACCTTTTGGTAATGAAGACAACAACGTTACAGTATCTCAATTAGTTCCTTATTATATTGAAGGTAAAGATTATACTGTCACAGTTGCACAGGTTTATTTCCCTTCAAATGAAGTTGAAAGTTTACAAGCAATGATTAATGATACTTCTAGTGCTTTATATACTGAAAATGAAAGCGCTCAAAAGACTTTGGCTTATTTGATTGATAGTTCCATTCCAATTGTTGGATTGACTTCGTCTAGTTCATCCTCTTCCTCATCCTCATCCTCATCCTCTTCATCATCTTCATCATCTTCATCTTCATCTGCTGAAGCTGGTGACTCTTCTTCCTCATCATCTTCTTCCTCTTCATCCTCTTCATCTTCAAATTCTGGATCTGAAGATTATGGTACTTTAGAATATAACGGTAAGACTACGTCATCCTCAGGTAAATCCTCAGGTTCAAACTTATCAAAAAAGAAAATTATTGCTATCGTTGTAGTTGTTGTAGTTTGTAGTTTAATCTATTTGGCTGCAATGGGCTATATGATTAGACGTTATATCAAACATATTAGAAATAGACCTGTTATTCAATTACCTATTGAAGATACAGAAGATATGGCTTCTCAATACAGTGGTAGTGATAAAAATAATTCTCATGGATTTAATGAAAAATCTTTAAGTTCTCAAGGCGATAATGAAGATGTCGTCTCCATGAGAATTAATGAATGGATGAATGAAGCACATTTCGGTAAAAATGAACATACTTTAAACGATTATCAAGCTGAACAGGTTACACAAATCGTTCGTGATATTAGTAGACCAAAAATTTCAAGACCAATCGCATCAGAAAACTCTTTAGGCTGGAATGATATTTAATAATTTCAAGACCTTCCCCCCCCCCCCCCTTAACTCTTCGTTCAATTGTGTCTTCGTCCTTTTTTTTGTTGTTGCATTATTTTTTTTAATACCCCCACCAATTCCTCTTGCTTTCGAGCTATTATATTATTAATTTTTGATACCCTTCTTCTTCCTTTATTTTATTTTTTTTAATTATTAGGCACGGTCTTACTTATACTATTACATATTTTTATTTCATAATGAACAATTTAAAGGGCTACTATATCTACAGACAAAAAAAAACTATTACTTTATTTCTCATCATATCTATATATATATATATATATATATATATGTATTTATTATTAATTACAAATTTTTTTACTTTTCAATTATTTATTTTTTTAAAAAATTAATAATACTATCAACACATTTATCATATTCTTCAAATATTAAATTATGTGAAGTATTAAATTCCTGTACTTGAACATTTGGAAATACTTTACTGATAAGATTATAATCACTCTCAATCATACAAGATTTTAATCCTCTTTGAACTAGTAATTCAACAGTATCATTAGTTGAATTCATATCTTCCATTATTTCCCATTTTTTCATATCTTCAATAACATTAGGAAATTCTTGAACAGGTAAATAATATTTAATTAATTTATTATTCTTTGATATATAATTACATTCATTTCGTAAAAATCCACTACCAAAATATATCCCTAATAAATCAATTATTTTATTTCTCCATTGAATTCCACCTCTTTTAATTCGGAGTTGTCCCGATACAATATCATTGATTAATTTCCAATTATTATTCAATTCAACAGGTAGTGTCGGAGTCGTATAAGGTGGAACATCTATGGCTACTACTTTACGAACTCGATTCTTTAATGATTTATTTAATGCTAACATCATAGCAATTCGACCTCCCATGGAATAACCAACAAAATCAATAGGTCGATTCTTTGGAATTTGAGTATCAATAAATCGTAACATATCTTTGGTGAACGCAGGATATGTCATTGGATGTGCTTGTGGGGAATCACCGTGACATCTTATATCCATGGTGAAAATATCTGTATTGAGATGAGGTGAGATAGATCTATTGACAGAATGGAAAGTTATCTTCGAGCCTAAAAATCCATGAATATTGATTAGTATAGGTCTATCTGGACCTGGTAATTGAGGTTTTATATGAGTGAAAAATAAATCAACTACCTCTTTAGTAGGGAGTCTTTTTGACATGTGTATCGTTATGGTTCGTTATTTTTTAAAGTGTTTTGCAAATATACTATTATATAGCTCATCCTTTTTTCCTCCCTTATATATTTATATGTTGTTCAATATTTTTCGCCTTGAAGGTTTGTTAATTTTATGCAATACGATAAGATGATTCGTTTTGGAAAGTTAAACGATTAACTAGAAGAAGAAAAGTTATATAATAGTGGTGTTTTAGTAATAGAATAGATCTATTCAGCGATAAATATGGTAAGGTTTAGAAAGTTGAATGGTGGACTGTGGGGTAGTGAAGAAAAATTAAATGAAACAGTTGAAGATGAAGATTTTGGTTTCCCCATGGATGAAGATGATCAAGATAACCTTATAAAGAAACTTGAAAGAAGAAATTATAAAGAACGTGAGACAAGTATACAGATATTAAGTTTGTTATTACTAGTATGCGCTGGAATTTTCCTGGCAATGGCTACAAGAGTTAAATCAAGAGATATTGCATCAATGCTTTTAGCTGGTGTTCCATCAATTGTTTGTTCATGGATGACTTTACGTTATAATTTAGTTAATGATTATTATCTTTTTAAAAGATTTAGATTGTATATTAATGAAAGATATATTGATATTCTAAATTATACAATTCTTATCCTTATTTCATGGGTAAGTTGGAATGAATATGAAAATGATTGGCAATTACAATTATTGTTTCAAATTCCTTTATTACTGAAAATCACTACTATAATTATGAAAAGTTGGTCTCTAGAATTAGATAAGGAATTTGATTCATTGCGAGCACTTAAATATAAATATAAAAGTGCTTAATTGTTTTAAAGGATGCTGCATGGAAAAACAAATCAGTTTTGATATCTAATATTTAATGTATCACAATTCTACGGAGAATAAGGTAGTACTGCACAAGATTTAATTAGATGTACTCCTCATGGTAGAAATATTCCGAAAGTTTGAAGTTTAAATGACAAGGACACTTGAAATTAGGTTATACTATATTACTGTACGCAATTTGTACGTATGTATCTTTTGAATTGTTTCTAAGCTAGGATAGAAAGGAAGTATACACTATTAGTCAGTACAATCAATTCAAAGAAAAACGATTTTTACATGTGGTAAGGAATGACCATTGTGTACATTAGTAGGGGTAAACACGAATTTATTATGTAAAAATGTCCCATAACATTTTGTTGCAAAATATTTTATAATATTACGGACTTCCAAAGATTTATATATTACTCACATATGTTTAAAAGCATTCAATAAAATAGTGCATTTATATGGCAACAAATATAAAATAAGGTGGGAAAGGTTTGAAGTAAAATTTCACATTCTTTCGTATATCAAAATTAAGAATAGAGAGATTTTTTTTTTGCTAGTATTATTATATCAAAAATTAATATATACTTAGTGAATAAAACAGTGTGTCGTAAAGTAAGAATATTTTTACAAGCACATTTATACCAAAACTTGGGTTGTCAAGAGGGAAAACAAAAGGGCAAATGGAACACTTTTGAAAGTTTATAACGAAAAGAAAACATCTTTCTTATTTCCTGTCCTTTTCTACTAAAACTTACTTGAGTGTCACAAAATGTTTCATCAAATTTTGGAAAATGAATTCTGTCAAACAAAATATTTCCCGACCATCAATTTTGAAAGGTAGTCATGACTTGTGAAATGTAAACAATGCTTTGATACTATTTTATGCGGAATGTTGTACTCTCCAGTTTTCAAAACTGTGATATAAATTTTCGTTCTGCATGGACTAGTTCTTCTCCTTTAAATAAACGTTCATTTTATTAATATATTCATATGGCCAAAATTTTGTTTGTCTTAAAATTTAAAGTTATTAGTGTGGAGACGTATATTTATTATATATTTATAGTTCGATTCTAACTTGAGCTTTTGAATTAGAAAGTATTTTAATAGTTTAGTCGGGGAAAAGGCTCGTTACATAAAATATATTCTTATTCCTGATATGAAACAAAAAAAATACTGTTGAATTTTCAGAAATAAGAATGAGCTAATACTAAATTGTTAGATTTGAGTTTTGTCTATAACTGCTCTCAAACAAATGCATCTTAAATATATACACACCTTAAATATAAACTTTTTCTTGAGTAATATTAATTAATTTCAAAATAAAACGGTGAAACAATACATGAAATTCAAGAGCAAAATAAATATATTTAAACAATAAGCTTGTCATTACATATTTATTCAAAGTTAAAACTGTAAACAACTCGATGGTATTAAAGGAAATTTTCTATTATTAATTAGTTGATATATAAAACTCTTAAGAAACAAAATATACAAAACATTGGGCAGAACAACTAAAAGAAAATAACTCCGCAAAAAGAACTTTTATCTCAATATATTTAAAGATATCATGGCTATCCAGAAGTGGAACTCTTTCATTGTTATATGAGATATAATCAGTGACATAACTGAATTTGTAACCACTGATGGAAAAAATCACGTGATCTAGAAATTATTTGTTTAAAAAAACAATGGTTGCTAAGAGATTCGAACTCTTGCATCTTACGATACCTGAGTATTCCCAGCTGAATGCTAGTAAAGAATCCGTAGATATCTTGAATCAGGCGCCTTAGACCGCTCGGCCAAACAACCGCAATTTGTAAAAATTGAAAATTTTACACTTCTTTAAAATGTAACTATGACATCACGTGACTCTCATTTATAAATACTATATTATTCAAGCTTCTCTTTAAATATTTGATAACAATTATCGTTCTTATTATATCTTATAACTTTCAGTTCAGTCTTAATTGTGAAGACTCTATTGGCGACGGTACTTATGAAGTTTGTGCTCGGAATTTACACGATAGAAGAATGTTAGAAATTACTAGAAACGGAATTCTGTTGTAATACAATAGTTATTGAATGTTTTCAGTGTTCATATTTCTATAGATTTTATAGTAATATCAAAATACCTTTTATTATTGTTGAAAGAGACTATAATAGTCCCCTTCTTAAATCTATGTAGTAAATACTGTGAACGTAATTGGCTAAGAGAGAATACCGAAGGTTGATCGGAATAGTGAACGTTTGACATAATTATAAATGTATGATTGTATAATTATTATTAGTTCATTTATTTGGTCAATGGAAAAAGTAAGCTGTCAGAACACTAGAAATTAGAGAATAATAATAGTATATATATTTACTGCAGCTCAGGACTATGAGTCCGTTGCCTGTAGCAGAGCTCCTCCCCCTCCTATCAGAGAGAGAGATGAGAAAGTGTAATATATAAATGTATATAATTTGGAAAACGGGTTCCTTTAAATACAAAAATTTTCACAGCAATATCGCATTGTACGAAGATCACTGTGTGTCACACTGTTATATAATTTCCAACATATCTCTCATGCTGCTAGATAAGACTTGATTCCCCTCGATAAACGAATGTATATTCCTCTATCTCCCTCAACTGATCTCCTCGATGCACACTCTCTTCGATTAATTACTGTTACACCATATCAGAGTATTTGTCAGTCAACTCCTATTTATTGTAACCAAAAGAGTCCAAAAAAAAGGTGAAAGTCACGTGATCTAGAAAATATTTGTTTAAAAAAACAATGGTTGCTAAGAGATTCGAACTCTTGCATCTTACGATACCTGAGTATTCCCAGCTGAATGCTAGTAAAGAATCCGTAGATATCTTGAATCAGGCGCCTTAGACCGCTCGGCCAAACAACCACTAATTTGTAAAACTTTTGTGCTGTTTTTTGCGTTAAGAAATTATTTAATTTTATTTAAAAAATTTCTATTTTGTAAAATATACTCACCTATTTCAGCATAACCATAGTAATTTATAAGTATTTCTTGATTAAATCTCTTGATATTATTTAAATAATTCGATTAAATATAAAATCTTGTTGGACTTTGTTATTATTTGAGGAATCCATTTCTTTTAATATGATACAAAATTTTATTTCTTTAGAAATCAACGTATAGTCGTCTGATCTCTTTATTATACAAATTATAAATAATATACAAAATAATCAGGGAAATAAAATATTCCAACACATGAAATATTGTTCCCTTTATATACTTTTTGGATTAGACATTTCG
>JAJLXS010000058.1:0-16383 GCA_030571355.1 Maudiozyma serrabonitensis | reverse complement strand
TTTTCTATTATTGACGTCATTCTTCTATCATGTAAATTCCGACAAATCTTACAGATTTCGGTAATAAATTATGGTTTCTAAAGTTTTATGGTACTCTTATTTTCTTAATATTGTGTGTTGGCGAAAAACTATCCTTATTACAAATCAATATCATGACAAACTTATTGTGTTTTAAATAATATGCAGAGCATTTGATTTGGTATCGGTGCATTTAGATGGCATATTATCCCTTTTTTTATTGCTGTGTAAACTGAATTTTAGAGAAATGTCGGGTACTAAATGTAGATTCTGTATATGTTTAAAACTCAATTACTTGATAAGATTTATATTGCAACATTTGAAAAATTACTTGCCAAAAATCAAAAATATGGGAAATTTATCCTATCTTAGCGCTATATAGTACTAAATGCAAGAATAAATTAACGCCAAATTAAAGCCCAAACTATTACTCAAAATTTTTACTTTACTATTATTAAGGATGTTAAAGTGTATTAAATTACTTTCCAAAAAATAACAAGTTCTTTTAATTAAAAAAAACAAGATTTTTCATTTCTTTAAAATTTTATGTTTTGTAGGTGATAACCATGCCACTAGAAACTTCATAACAAGTAAACAAAAAAGTGACAGTGACATTCGTTTAAGGAATCCAAAAGATAGACTAAAAATGTGTACAGAAACAATAGTGGTATTGTTCCAATTTAGTTCATTGTTAGTTTATTAACCCCCACTAGGTAGACATCTTCCATCACAGTATATTTGAGATTTTCGAACTGTTGAACACCATACCATCGAATGATTGGTTGTTAGTTCTCAAACCTAAAAAAGAGCAACTACAAATTATTGAATATTTAACCAATCAATTGTCGGAATTTACATGATAGAAGAATGACGTCAGTAATATAAAGTAAAAGAATAATTAAGATTGTCAGATTTGATAATGTTCAATATTTAACAATCCAAAATAAGAAAAGATAATAATAGGACGCATTTGGAAACCATGTGTAATTTCTACAATGCTAGTATTGGAGATTTATAATCACGAAAGGCACAAATCCAAAAAGTATATAAAGGGAACAATATTCATGTGTTAGAATATTTTATTTCCCTGATTATTTTGTATATTATTTATAATTTGTAAAATAAAGAAATTATACGTTGATTTCTAAGTAAAAAAATTTTGTATCATACTAAAAGAAATGGATTCCCCTAATAATTTCAAAATCCAACATCAATTGATACTTCTTTCGTTTTCATGCTAGTTTTTGTATTGTCATCAAATATCATTGTTTAATAATAACTAAGAAACATAGATTTTGGAGGCATCTCTTACCGCGGCGTGAATTGAATAAAATTACTATTAAAAACAATATTCTGAAAGAATTTATTAACTCCACTCAAGAGTTTCTCAACTATGGATGGGTATAACATTGAATAAATAATCCGGAGAAGAACGTGGTTGCAATGAGCACACCTTTGGAGAGGAGGAAATTAAAATTTTCCAATTCAAAACGAGACGAGATTCGTGATGATTTGCTAAAGGATGTTGCATTACTCAGTAGATCTCAAGGGACAAATCAACAATTGGAGAGCCTTAGGACAGATGTTACTAAGAGGGAACAATTACTAAATCAAATTAAAGCAGAGACCAATGATTCTAACATTGAACATGGTTTAAGGAAACTTCGAGAAATCATAGTTAGTATGATGAATGATGATAACAGTGATCAATTGATTCAGTTTGCCGAAAACGTATATATAATGTCTTTTGAGTTCTTCATCAGGCGAAAAGAGTGGGGCAAGATTGGAGGCATAGTGTTAGAATTCATTAAGGATAACTTGCATGATTTGTTCTACGAAAGAGGTTTCCTAGAAGTATATATTATATATCTTTCCCATTTAGAACATAATTTAACCAAAAGTATAGATACGATATTACAAGGGAAGAATGTCACAGTTAATAAGACCCACAATCAACTGTTGAGACTCTCAGCGATATATTGTGAAGAAACGGCACCACCAACGGTATGGTTTCGTATATTACAAGAATCTCAACTAAAGGAGAAATATTCGCAAGCATATCAATTGTTAGAACAATCTGGGAAAGTAACAGAAATGCAAGATAGATGTTTCAACATTATAAAAATGTCATATAACCAGATAAGTTGGCAATACTTGGAAGAAGACTGGCTTTTAGGGATACCAATGAACGAAATTTTGCGTTCAACAATTGAAAATACATATTTGATTAACAAGAACAGCAACGGTTCCCGTACCATCATGCTCAAAAAACGTAAGGTATAGTGTCACTACTATCAAACACAGGAAAAATTCTCAACTGAAGGTTTATAGGAAGGTTTTTAACACCATTCCTAGAACAGCATTTGACCAAGATGAGTACAGCAATAACGACAGATTTGATACAATTTCATTAAAAGTGAAAATTTCCCTTTTGGGATACAACGCGTGAAATGCGTGCGATACGAAATTGAACAATACGAAAGATGCTGAGGGACTATTGTTAATAAGGACACCTCAATTGTTTTTTGAAGGGATCCTATTTAAATAAACGGTTACTGTTCCTCTTACATACATTGTTCATTAATAAATTTGTATAATTTCGACATATAATCAAGTAACAATTCAAATAAAAATAAATATCATTTGAAAATGTTGTTTGGAGCAAATAGTCTCACTTTGCTTTTGGTCCTAATTGCATCATGCTTTGCAAAGGAAACCACGCAGGACTCATTCACTTCAAAGGAAACCCTAGAACAGACATTTGAACAGAGTACCAATAGTGAGTTATTATGGGCACCATACCGTTCTAATTGTTATTTTGGTATTAGACCACGTTTTATTGATGGAACACCCTTTATCTTTGGGTTAATGTGGTTTGATACTACTAAGTTCGACTCTATGACTAGATTGAGACATTTTGTAAGTGATGAAGACCATTTGGAAAGATTCACATGGGAAGCGTACGATCCAAGACTTGGTGGTAGGGAGAATATCATTGACCCTGAAAATAATTTAAATTTGACTATTCATTTTGCTAAGACTCATGACGATCAAAACTGGATTGTCAGGGTTAATGGTAAACCTTTAGATCCAACTTTAAATACAACCGCATCAGTTATCTTATACATGAACCAAAATATTGGTAAGGACCCCGAAGGTCCATCAAGATTGATGCATATTAACAATGGTAATACAAAGGATGAAAATACTTTTGAATTTACTGGTATTTCCGAGGATCTAGGTAAATATGAAGTTTTAATTAATGACAATTATGGTAACTACTACACAAACGATACTTTAGATAGTATTGAAATTGTCCCTGGTTGCAATGCCTCTAGAACTAGTCATGTCGGTTTAACTATCCCAGATACTGAAGTATGGAGAGCTAGGGATATTTACCAATCTTTATTAACAGACTCTATCAAAGATATTGTTAAGGAACTTGGTGAAACTATTGATTCTGGTTTGGTTCCAAGTGTATTGACTTTAAGAAACCTTCATGAATTTGATCAAGGTAACTTCCATTACATCCAAAAGACCTTCGATATGCGCGAAGAGAAAGGGTTTGAATTTGATGTAGTTTACAATAACATGGATTCAAAACAAACCATAGATTCAGGTAAACAAGCAACAAAATTGATAAATGATGCCATTCACGAAATTAATGTCAGATTCGATAACCATTTCGATATTGAAGATACTGGAAACACTGGCGATAAGAGACAATTTGCTATGGAAGTTCTAGGTAACTTATTAGGTGGTATCGGTTATTTCCATGGTACTCAGGTGATTGATCGTGAAACTATATTAGATGAAGATCAATTCGAATCCATTAAATTTGAACATTTCAAAGAAGAAGGTCCCTATAGTTTATTTACCAGTGTTCCTAGCAGAGGGTTTTTCCCTCGTGGGTTCTACTGGGACGAAGGTTTCCATCTTTTACAAATTATGGAATATGATTTCGATTTAGCTTTCCAAATTGCAGTTAGTTGGTTCAAATTGATTGATGAGAATGGATGGGTTGCTCGTGAAGTAATTTTAGGTCCTGAAGCAAGAAGTAAAGTACCACAAGAGTTTACTATTCAAAGTCCACAAATTGCTAATCCACCAACGTTATTACTTGCTTTAAGTGAAATGTTAACTAAATTAATCGAAAATGAAAATAAATTAGGATTCTCTCATTCTGTAGTTGATGCTGAACAAGAAGCAGGAATTTCATCTCAATTAGGTTCCAATTTTGAATATATTATTAAATACAGTAAAATCATTTATCCACATTTACAAAATCATTTCAAATGGTTCACAGAGACTCAAAAGGGGTTAATTGAAGAATATTTAGAAGATATGGAAGATGATGAACAATTCCAAAAAGTGCATCAAAACTTTGTCTATAGATGGTTAGGTCGTACAGTGACTCACTGTCTACCAAGTGGGTTAGATGACTATCCAAGAGCAGAAACACCAGATGTGGCTGAATTAAACGTAGATACATTAGCTTGGGTCGGTACCATGGCTAGATCTATGAAAAACATTGCTCATATTTTAGGTTTAGAAAAAGATGAACTTCAATATGCTGAAACAGAAAGAAAGATCGTAGAAAACTTAGATTTATTACATTGGGATTCGAAGACTGGTACTTACTGTGATGTCACATTAGATACTGAAGGTGACGATGAAATGCAACGTGTATGTCATGAAGGGTATGTTTCTTTACTTCCATTTGCTTTAAAATTAATGCCAAGAAACTCTCCAAAACTTAAAAATCTATTGACTCTAATGAGTGACCCAGAGAAATTATTTTCCCCATTTGGTCTACGTTCCTTATCTAAACAAGATGAACATTTTGGTGCAGGTGAAAACTATTGGAGAGGTAAAATATGGATGAACATCAATTACTTATGTCTGGACGCCATTCAGTATTATTTCCCTGAAGTGATTACTGGGTCTCATGAAACCAGCGAGTTGCATGATAAACAAGCAAGCAATATGGCTAAGAAACTTTACAATACATTAAGAGAAAACTTAATTAATAACGTCTATGGTAATTGGAAAAAGACTAATTACGTATATGAAAACTACGACCCGGTAGACGGTCATGGTACTGGTTCAGTGCAATTCACTGGTTGGACATCACTGATTGTCAACATATTAAGACAGCAAGGCTTGTAAGCTGAACATTAACTGACTATTTCCAAGCTAAAAATAACAAACAACACAAAAGACTACATAATCTTCTTTTATACATATCATATCATTTATAGTATAGAAAACAAAATATAATAGAACATATACAACAAGATACATATAATCAAGTATTCAACAAACTTAAAAACACAAACCAACCCAGTCAAAGATGAACCAATTCCTGGTTCAACCTCTCTAGCCAGTGTTTTGAGTCAAAACAATCCTGACAATTACTAAAACTGCGCATTCCAAAAAATTCCCAGCCAAAATGAAAAGAACGGCGCTCTCCGAAGTTTTGCGCAGCTAAAAACGAAAACTGCGCGTCTTTTGTTGTTCATATTTTGCGCAGCTAAACTAAACGCACAGCACAAAAAATGAAATTTGCTGAAATTTTTCAGTTTTTTGTTTTTGCCATCTCTGTTTCTGGTAAAGAGAGGTGAGCACAGGGAGAGAGATTATATTACCCTCGAAGGGGGATGAGGTGCTGGGGTTCAGGGATTGACTGGTTTGTTAATCGTCTTGGAGTCATTATAAAATCTTTGCTGCTGTTTACATTTTCACAAAAAGCAAAGCTAATGGTGCAAATGTCTGGTTTTTAAGCTTGCCAATTGAGGAATTAAGGTTTTATTTCATAAGGTCAAGTTTGATAGTTTAATGTATTGATATACGTTTACATGTACATCAAGACAAAATGACTGGAAAGCAAATAAGAGAAAAAAGCTGGTCAACAAGTCATTTGATAATGTTGTTATCATGATTGAAGAATGATATATAAAGGGAACGATTAATCGTTTTAAAGACAGTTATGAATTGTTTGGAACTTTTGATTCTTATGTTATAAGTATATTTATTATTATATTATATATATACATATAACCAATACTAACTGTCTCCACATATCATACAATATTAATATTACCAACTCAAATACACATACACATATACACAAATAAATATATTGCCTGCTATGTTATCCAGTTATACTTCGCTTACATACATTTTACTTTTCACATCGGTCGTATCTGCTCTACCTGTATTTCATAACAAAAAAGTTGTCACAAGAGTTCATACAGCTAGCACAACTAACACAGTAACCGATTTTTATTCTACTACAACCGAAGTTGTCATTGCTCCAACTGTCGAATATATTGTTAGTGATACTGTCACTTTCACTACTACATTATACCCAGAAGGTGTTGATACTACTGCCGTACCAAGTACCACCATTACTGTTGTGCAAAATAATGTCAACCCAACCTTCATTACTGCTCCTGCTTCTAGTTCCTCCGTAGTTGAAGTTCCAGCTGTTACTTCTTCTACCACTACTACTTTAGAACCTGCCATTACTTCTTCTTCTGTCGTTGTTCCTGCTACTCCATCTACTACCACTTTGGAACCAACTACTGAATCATCTGTTAATGTGCCAGAAACTACAACTTCTTCATCAACCTATACTGCTCCAACTAAAGTTGTTCCTGTCACAGTTTCCACTCAAGGTAAGACCACCACTACAATGGTTCCAGTTCTAACAGATGTTGTTAACAATGAACATATCGAAGGTTCTACTCCTGCTACCACAAACCAAGTCGCTACTACTACTACTTCTACTACTGCTGCTGTCGATCAATCCACCGGAGTCTCTACCACTTCTAGCATTGCTTCTGCTACTTCTACTTACAACTCCGACTCTTTACTATCAAAGATCCCAGTCACTTTAGTTTATTCTCCATACAATGACGATGGTTCATGTAAATCTGCTACTGATGTCTACAGTGATCTTTCCATCATTAAAGCTAGAGGTGTCAACAAGATTCGTGTTTACGGTACTGATTGTAACTCTTTCGAAACTGTGCTACCTGTTTGTGCACAATTCGGTATGACCGTCAACCAAGGTCTATGGATCGGTTCTGCTGGTGTTGATTCCATTAATGATGCTATCACTCAATTGATCACTTACGGTCAAACTAATGGTTGGAGTGTATTTGATTATATTACTGTCGGTAATGAAGCTGTTATTTCTGGTTACTGTACCGTCGCTGATTTAATCACCAAGATTGCTTCTGTTAAAAGTCAATTACAAGCTGCTGGTTATTCAGGTCAAATTACTACCTCTGAACCACCAGTGACATACGAAAACAACCCAGAATTATGTACTGATTCTGCCATTGATTTTGTTGGTATTAACCCACATTCTTACTTCGATACTTATTCTACTGCCGAAACTTCTGGTTCTTTTGTCCTTGGCCAACTTCAATTGATCCAAAAGACCTGTGGTACTTCTAATGTCGTGGTAACTGAAACTGGTTACCCATCTGCTGGTATTCAAAACGGTGGTAATATCCCATCTAAAGCTAACCAATTGATTGCTGTTCAATCTATCTTAGATACTGTTGGTACTGATGTTACTATTTTAACTTATACTAACGATTACTGGAAGAGTGCTGGTCCATACGGTATTGAACAATCATTTGGTATCGTTGATATTTTACCATAATCCTGTTGCATTATATTTTAATTTTTATGACAAATACCTATTCAATGAAAACAGAGATTCATTACCAATAAAGATACAAAAACAATCTCTATAAACAAACAATCAAATCACGCATGCATTCACACACTGACACGTTTTAATAATAATATTAAAAAACCCATAAAACCAATACATTACATTCCAGTTAGATAAACAATTATTTTTTAATAATATAAACGAAAATAAAGCATAAACAAAACGGACTCAAGTGGAAAATTTATTTTAGAAACAGGGAAATCCCATTACATAAGAGAATTTAATAATCCCACTTCTACATAATACATATTTTTTTAATTTTCACATATATACAATACATTATAATACAAACATTCTTAAATATTAATAAGCTGTTCATACAAGTATATATTAACTTCCCTCTGGACATGCTCCAAGTAATAATGTTCGGAACAATTAATAACTGTTCCTTCATCACATCGGCTTTTAAGACTGACTTTTAGGTTATAGACCCTCCAAGAATTGAATCATCAGAGAGTATTAAGAATAAAAAACTACTGAGTCTTCCTATACTACGGACGTAAACTGTTGCTGTCCCTTAGTAAAAGAGACACGCTTCAAATTCACATTTAAGTAAAAAAATCATACCACTTGACCCACTTTAGACCCGTTTGACATATTAAGTAATATACGGAAGTTTGCAATTCTAAGTAACTTCCGCTTCCGTGTCCCAGATTACATAACGAAACTCTCCTGTTTCTTTAACAACCGCCAAAAGACAATAACTCTAACGGCCGTTACAAAATACATCAATAAAGACATTAAGCAGTCAACTTAATAACGTTCATCAATAACCAGATGAGTTGCTTTACCTCATTCATTCACTTTAATATTCAATACCAAATTTAGCACCGACACGCCGACATCTTTACGTAATCAGTGCTGATCAGAAAATTACTTTTTCCTGTTTTCTTTCTTTTTGGCCCGTATTGAATTTCAGGAACCCTGTTTCCACAGAAAGTTACGTAGAAGTAGGCTCGTTCTCTGGGGGAAAAATTTCAGTTCCTCGAGGAAAGGGAGAGAGTCTTTTCTTTTGTTCTCTCTCTCTCTCTCTTCATGCAAACTAAAATTTTTCAATGTAAGTTCAATATATATGTTTTCCCCCTCTAGTAAGATTTGAAATCATATATAAACACATAAAGTGGAGGAATAGTTTTGAAGATTGTAATTTTAGAATTCCTTTTATTATAATTTGAAGAGATAAAAAAAACTATAGAAGAAGTTAATTGTATTCATACTATAACTAACTACAACTATAACAACAAGAGACCAACTTACTCCCTTTTTTTTTGCAAAACTATGCCTTTCGTCCAAGATTTCAAGCCAGAAGCCCTTGCTGACACCAACCTGTTTAAGGGAATCAAGATTGGTAACTGTGAACTAAAGCACAGAGCTGTCTTCCCTCCATTAACCAGAATGAGAGCTACTCATCCAGGTAATGTTCCAAACAAGGACTGGGCTGTTGAATACTACAACCAACGTTCTCAAGTTCCAGGTACTATGTTGATCACCGAAGGTGCCTTCATCTCTGCCCAAGCTGGTGGTTACGATAATGCCCCAGGTATCTGGTCTGATGCTCAAGTCGCTGAATGGAAGAAGATCTTTGCTAAAATTCACGAAAACAAATCCTTCGTCTGGGTTCAATTGTGGAACTTAGGTAGACAATCATACGCTGATACCTTAGCTAGAGATGGTTTACGTTACGATTCTGCCTCTGATGGTGTCTACATGGATGATGAATCCAAGGAAAGAGCTGAAAAGTCCAAGAACCCACAACACGGTATTACCAAGGATGAAATAAAGCAATACATCAAGGAATACGTCCAAGCCGCTAAGAACTCCTTGGCTGCCGGTGCCGATGGTGTTGAAATTCACTCTGCTAACGGTTACTTGCTAAACCAATTTTTGGATCCAAAGTCTAACCACAGAACTGATGAATACGGTGGATCAATTGAAAACAGATCTAGATTTACTCTAGAAGTTGTTGATGCTTTGATCGATGCTGTCGGTGAAGACAAGGTCGGTATCAGATTCTCCCCTTACGGTACCTTCGGTAACTTGTCTGGTGGTGCTGAACCATTGATTGTTGCCCAATACGCTCACGTTATCGGTGAATTAGAAAAGAGAGCTAGAGCTGGTAAGCGTTTAG
The DNA here is from genome assembly GCA_030571355.1 of Maudiozyma serrabonitensis. NCBI lineage: Eukaryota > Fungi > Ascomycota > Saccharomycetes > Saccharomycetales > Saccharomycetaceae > Maudiozyma > Maudiozyma serrabonitensis. Next base: position 6,484 of record JAJLXS010000058.1, on the reverse strand, counting down.
CTTACTTGCATTTGGTTGAACCTCGTGTTACCAACCCATTCTTAACTGAAGGTGCTGGTGAATACGATGACGGTACCAATGACTTTGCCTACTCCATCTGGAAGGGCCCCATCATCAGAGCCGGTAACTTAGCTCTACATCCGGAAGTCTCTAGAGAATTCGTTAAGGACAACAGAACTTTGTTGGCTTACGGTAGATACTGGATTGCTAACCCAGATTTGGTTACCAGATTAGAAAAGGGTCTACCTCTAAACAAGTACAACAGAGACTTGTTCTACGCTATGACCTCTGAAGGTTATTTGGATTACCCAACTTACGATGAAGCTGTCAAGATGGGTTGGGACAAGCAATAAATGCATTAGGATTTTTATATTAAATCTAATGTTCGGATTATTTTACACATGCGTTTAACATAAAATATATTATTTAATTTAAATATTTTATATAGATATATACGATGAGGAATTGAGGTTATCTATTCCTTTTCTTTTAACGTTATTTTAGAGATAAAGAAAACAACATTTCAATTAAATTAATAAATACATACATATATATGTTTTAACCATATAGATGGTTGGAAGTCCTTTCTTTTTGCTTTCTATTAATTTAACAGTTCGCGTAATAATAACACCGATAGTTTGTTAGCCGCCCAAAACAATTAAATATTTAAGCATCGAAAGCTAGTCTGATAAAACTTGTATTATCCTCTCTGGATATAATGAGATAGATCAAGTTTATTAAAACGCAGACATTCTTTTAGATTCAATGCCACCAAAGAAGAAAAGTGCCTCTTTGAAAGGGGCAGAAGGTTCGTAAAATGGCTCCAATAACATTGTTTACAAAACAGAAGAAATAATTTCAATACAATTCATTTATACTAACCTGATTCTATATAGCATACAAAGTTGTTGAACAATACCTATGTTCTCAAAGAAAACCATTTGCGATTAATGACATTGTTCAAAATTTACATGGTAAAATTACCAAAAATGATACTATTAAAATATTAGATGAATTAGTTCAAGAAGATAAGATTATTTTAAGAACATTTGGGAAAATACTGATATATTCGTCAAAAGACGTGCCCATCAATTACGAAGAAGAATTTGGGAAGGACGATATAGAAGGGAAATACAGCTACCAGACGTTAACTCAATTAAACGAGGAAATAATGGAGGTAAGTCGAGATGAAAGTACTGTTAGGAAAGAACTTGAAGAAATGCTTAGGATACCTACAAATGAACAATTGAAAGTAGAGGTTCAACAATTTGAAACAGATGTTGAAAAATTTCAAGAATCCCTAAAGAGTGTCAAGGAAAATACTAACGCCGAAACTAGATTAGAATGCACATATATCTTGAACACAACAATATCTTTGGAAAAAGAAATTCGTCTGAGAAAGAAAATATTTAATAATATTGCTTTAATAATAAAGGATCAAGTTAGACCCAAATCAATGAAATATTTTATGGAAGACATCGGTGTAGAAAATTACAGCTGAGGACAAACTACACTTTGCTATACATTGCCCTTTTTTTTTTAGAAAATACTCTACTTCTTTATTATTTTATATTTAAATTATTTAGAAAGTGTACATGATAAAAAATTATAAATTAGTATTTTATTTCCCACTTATTTCCTAATATGCATAATGTCAATCATTTTTTAAAAGATAGTAATGGTTGTAGCAGATGCACTTTGCGCTACCAATGGAGTTGAGTTACAGTCCTCAACGTATGTGACAGATTTGTAATATTCGAATACCATCTGCTCACTTACCCCATTATGAAGAACAGCCCTCACTGTTGTAGAATATGGTGTAGTCTCCAGAGAACCAGTTGGAATGTCATCGCACGAAACCGATACTGAGACATCTTGCGCAAAAACTGGAGCGATGATTGCTGAAAGGCTTAGAATGTAAAATATACGGTTACTGATCATTGTATTTGTATTGTTAATATTGGATAGTTAGTTGTTGTCTTCTTTGTCAAATGTATAAGATCGAAATCTTTCATTTGAATATTAAACAAAAACTGTTCATAGTAAAAGTAATGAAAACAATTTTGTTGTTGTTTATATACTAGTAATAAAAACAACCTTTTCATTGCTAATGAAGTTTTGTCATAAAACAGTTTCTAATATGAAGTAATCCTTACATTATTCACTGGCACACTGCATTCAAATAGTTAAAACATGTAATTTTCCCAAAATGGAAACTTACATGGTCTCTAAAACGAGATGCGCAATATCGCACGGAAAATACTGTAGAGTTAAGAACATTTTTTTTTTATTTCTATCGTTTTGAGGTCAAACCTTCAGAACTAATGAAGTTTAACAAATATCTGCGACGTTTTCTTTGAACTTTGACAAAAGATCAATGTTTTCAAAATCATCGATCTTAAAACTTATTTAAAATTAGATGATTGAATAATTTAATTCAATTGATCTCTAGTAGCTAGAAATTAAATTTTTTGGCATCAAGCTCAAACTTAATGAAGTACAATGGTAACTTATGTTAATTTGTAGAAAATGCTTTAATCTTAGTAACTCTTGTTTGATAATACATAAAAATTTAGAAATATGAGAAAATATATAAAAGAAATCCGAGTGGATTTATATGAGGTATACATTTTTTTATATCTTAACGAGAGGTAGCAGCGACCTTTTGGAAAGCACCCTTAGCTTGTTGCTTGGACATCTTAGAACCTTGAGAACCAGCTTGCTTAGCCTTTTCTACCTTTCTGGCAGCCTTGTCAGCCTTCTTCTTTTCCTTGTCAGCAGACTTCTTTTCATCTCTCTTGGCCTTTCTAACTTCTGGCTTGATGGATCTTCTTTCCTTGATTAAATCTAGAGAAGCACCAACAATAGCTCTTTGAGCCTTGACGGTCTTTCTGGATCTCTTCTTGGCAACTTCTTCAGTAATACCTTTCTTGTGGTGTCTTCTGTAAAGAACAGTCCAAGCGACTCTTCTTGGGTTCTTTCTTTGCTTGAATAGGGAAGCAGATTTAGAGTTTTGGAATCTGAAAATCTTGGAATCACCACGGACGAATAGAGTACCTCTACCTGGGTAGATCTTGGCACCGGAAAAGGAATCAACTTCAACCTTCATCTTGTCTATTTCAAAAAATGATTAAAAAACACCTTTTAATAAAGATGTTAATATTATTTAATTGTTAGTAAAAAAGGAATGGAAATTTTATATTATAATAATTAGAAAATCTAAATGTCAAGTCGACATGCAAGTTTCATATCCTTTAGGATATATGGTAATTGTAGAAAACTCATTCAGGTACAAAAGTCGTTAGATAGAACCATAAAAGGATGTACTCTATAACAGTAATGCATTCCAGTATGGATGAAGAAAAACATATAGATGTAAAATATCTTTCAATTCATTTTATGTTATTACACACGTAATATTCACTATTATCATTATTCTAATTATAATATTAAACAAAATATCACCTGTAATTCGAAATTATAACATCATTACAACGGATTGCTAGACTTTTTTCTAATATAAACCACTTTAATCATAATTTATTTAGTCCTGTTATTTTATTATCATATTGTATCAGTACTGATTTAAATTCCATTAACTTATCGCTCCCACATCGACTTAATAATTATTAGCTAGTATCATCAACATACCTTATTTTATCGTTGTCGTCTTTAAGTATGAACTTTGTAATTAATGCTAGTTAAAGCTACTAAAATATACGCTATTTTTGTATAATAAGGCCTCAGTCTACATACATTACAAAATGTTGAAGGTTTCCCTACTCTGGTAGCCAGTAGACTATTGATAGTGACGGCTAGGAATGGAAGCACTAACAATAACCAACAACAGCCTACACGTTAACCAGTTCACCATGAAACATAGTGGTTACCGGTCCAATGTCTTCTTTGCTCATCGCTTTCCAAATTTTTTGTTTTGTCTCGCTTTTAATTTTATTTTTTTGACTTTTCAATAAGAATTTCCCGGCGAAAACTGAAAAATTAACAATTTCAGCTTGTTATATATGAGGTGTTGGGATGCATTCCAACGAAATGTGCGGATGTTACAAAAGTCCAAACAATAAATTTGACAAAATTGAAAATTTTCACTGACATGCCCAAAGGGCAGCCGCGAGAGAGAGAGAACCAACAAAATGAAAATTTCAAATTGAGCCAAACGCAATCTTTGCTTGAACCCAAGTAACAGTTCTAAGGTGAGAATGGCTTCAATCTTTCTATTTTCATCTATCGACAGTTCTGGAAAATTTTCAAATTTTAATCAATTTTATGTTATTTTTAAAAGAACATATAAGTAACCTCATCTTGACTTCTTACTATCTTATTATTTTTAAATTACTTTTGTTTACAATTTATAAAGAAACCATAAAGTAGACCGGAGTGTTTATACAACTAATCAAATCACAGAGATGGTCAGTATAAATTGAATAACATTTTTTATGCTTCCTTTATTTACTATTTAATGGTCATATTGTGAACATACTCAGAATATAAGCTGAGTGTATAAGTGCATCAACACCATAATTATACCGAATAGATATATGGATGTCATATTAATATCTAATGAATATTATTTTACTAACATGAATAAATATTATTGAATTACTAATAATAGTCATTACAATTTCGTAATGTTAGTTATATGTCAATAAATTTACTTTTATTTTTTTGATAGGCCCCAGTTAAGTCCCAAGAATCTATCAACCAAAAGCTTGCCCTTGTTATCAAGTCTGGTAAGTACACCCTAGGTTACAAGTCTACCGTCAAGTCTCTAAGACAAGGTAAGTCTAAGCTAGTCATCATTGCTGCTAACACCCCAGTTCTAAGAAAGTCCGAGCTAGAATACTACGCTATGCTTTCCAAGACCAAGGTTTACTACTTCCAAGGTGGTAACAACGAATTAGGTACCGCTGTCGGTAAGCTTTTCAGAGTTGGTGTTGTCTCTATCCTAGATGCTGGTGACTCTGATATCTTAACCACCCTAGCTTAAGAAAATCGTTGGAAGTACTTGATTGAATCTTCTTAACATTTTTATTTTCTTATCCTAACCTTATCAAGAAATGTATCATTTTTTATTTTAAATATTTATCATTATGTATATACATTTTATATATATTTTAGTAATAAAAATATGTGATTTTTTCTATGAAAATATTCATATTATGAGAGACTATTAAAAGAATTTAAATGTGTGAGTGTTGGCCGTAATATGAGGTGAAGGGGAAGAAAAACTGCTCGTTGAAAACGATTTAGCAACAAAAATCAATTTAAAAAATAATGCGAATTCTGTGGATCGAACACAGGACCTCCAGATTTCTTTTGACCGAAGTTATTCTTCAGTCTGGCGCTCTCCCAACTGAGCTAAATCCGCAAATACGACGTTTTCATAACAAAGCTAATTATTTATCGTTGTCAAAAATGACAAATTTGTGTATTGATTGCTCTATATAGAATGTTTAATAGTGATTATTATTATGTATATTAACTACAACAATATGGTGGTCGTTCTGTTCGTTAATAAGTAAATGTATTAATAGTAAGTACTATATTTATTATCTATATTTCTGTATATCTCTATTCTATGTTACAATGTATATTATACAAGTATATGTTACATAAGATGTCTTTAGCTCTAGTTCATCTTATATTTGTTGCTCTTCGCATCGATATTTGTTGATGTTCGTACGCAATGATCTATTTTATAATCGTACGGCTGAATCTCGAATTCTCAATTAATACATTTGGTGTAAACAAAACATTCTTGACAATCTGCCTCTAAATGATAACGTCTGGAATTAGAATTATCATACAAATGAGATCAGCAAACCAGATTGGGCATTAGTGACACTTTATTCTAGGTAATCAGTATCCTTAACACACATGACAGCTACAGGAGCATAACACTCAGAAGGACTCGTAGAACGAGCACCTACTCATCGGGGATCAATTGCGACCAATCAGAGCACGCCTTTGACATCAGTTGCCGAGTGCACCTGGACATGCTATCGAGGCTGTTCAGCGACACAAGGGACATGTCCACATGGACACCACGCGTCGAATAAGATAGAGAGCACTCCTATATAAGGGACTCTCCTATCTTCCACTGTTTACTCTTCTTCTTTCAGTCGAAAGATACCAGACAAGAATAAGTCAAGCTTAAGTAACGGAAAACGCCTTTGCACGATAATAGCATCACGATCAAGTGAACTACATATCTCGATATACAAGCACTCTACTTAAGATATCCCTTGCACTCCCTTAACTGGTACAAGAGGAAACACATATTTATATAAGCTCGTGAACGTAGATACCCGAAGAACGACTTAGGGTTATCCTACCACACAATAACTAACTTTTAACAGTTGCATAAACTAAATCTTGTTGCAAAAATTGTAAGATGGTAAGGCTTTTGTCGCTACCGATTTTCAATATTTGTGTGGTAGGATAACCCTAAGTCGTTCTTCGGGTA